>LOEQ01005255.1:63328-82397 GCA_001685075.1 Bramus lutescens
AGTACCCATTCTTCTTTCTTATGACATGTATTCCAATACCCTCTCTACTGCCTCCTTCCTTTAGGATCTCCTCCTCCTCATGGTTCCTTTCCAGTTTCATCACCCCCACCCCCACCCACATCCACACACGAATATATACACACAGATGCATGATTACAAATCTAAGTCCCACATATATGAGAAAACACGGAATTTGTCTTTCTGAGTTTGGCTCACTTCACTTAACACGAAGATCTCCAGTTGCATCCATTTCCTAGCTACTGTGACGATTTCATTTTTCTGTATGGCTGCAAGAAATTCCATCACGTCTTTGGGACACCTCCCACACATAATTTCCACCCCTTATATTTCCTCTGCCACAATCTCAATTTGCTATAGGGATCATCTGGTGCAGGTGTTCTACCCAAGCCAAGATCCAGAGGCCACCTTGCAAGTGGAGCCCCATACACTGATGTGAGCTGTTGCAAACTTTCTGCTTTCCAGCACTGTTCCAGAGAGTTACTAGACAGTCTCTCATCTGGGGTGTTAGTGGATTTGAAAATTGGCCACAACTTGCATTTTCAGGTCAGTCTACGACTGTCATTTTGATTTTCTATTTCATGTTCAAGGATATACATTTACCTTCAATTTCCTCAAATAGACTCTGTGATCCACAACCATCCCTTCTGATTAGAACGTCCTCTCTCATTTATTTCTTTCCAGGCAATACTCCCCATTCGCAATGCACATGTTAGATGCACCCCAAGTTTTTATTCATACATTTAAAACTCTCTTTGAGTCCCAAGGAGCGTATCTGGTAGCAAGGATGAGATCTTTCATACAAAAAGAAAGGGGCTATTTTGCTTATGGCTTCGCTCCTGTAGCACCTGGAGGTCACATCCTGTACACAATAAATATACAGTGGCCACGCAGGGCTATATTTCATGGAGACAGATATAGAATCAGCATGAGGAGGAAAACGCCAGACAGTATTTTCAGAAATGATTACGGGCTGAGAAGACTCTTTCAGAATGACAAACATCTGTGTCACACTAATATTTGTAGTGTAGCTTGTGGCTAGCTAGGAGTCTAGCTGCCTTTAAACTCTTGGTACTTTCTGTAAGATAATCCTTACTAAACTTATTTGATATATACATCAGAGTTTGAGGCAAGTGAAGCACAGGGCAAAGATGGGTTTGAGCTCATACTGTTTCTAATCCCCTTTGGGGACCTCCCTGTACAGCCTTTGTCTGGAAAAAGCTATCTGTGACATTAAGGGTAGTATCTACAAGATCTCAGAAATATCCATCATGAGTAGCCAAGCAAAATCTATATAATACCCAAGACTAAAAGAGACTGAATTTCTTCCTTTAGCTGCAAAGCCAGTCTGATCACACAGTGTGTATGTAGAGTCATCTAACCCTGAGGGTGACCATGCCTTCATTTATAGAAGGTCCATATCAGGAGTGCTTGTACAGCACATACTCAGCTCTCCTCTGTGCTGAAGGTCTTGCTTTAATGTTTCTTTGACTTTGATTATGCAAGCAGAGGGTAGTGGATAAAACTACAAATACAGTATGAATGTATGCTTTTAAAATGGAGTAACTCAATTCAATACAACTAAAAAGTACCCCCCGCCCCCGGAAAGTGCAATAGAACAAGAACACACACACATACACACACACACACACACACACACACACACACACACACGGTGTACCTGTAACCTGTACCGTACCAGGGATATTTTATCTAATAGAAAACCCTTATCTGGTTCATCTTAGTTGATAAACTTCAGGTGCAATAGATGCGAGGCAGTTTGTTGCGTGGTTGCCTGTTCATCTATTATTGACTACTTTGCTTCTCAGCCTGGGCATTTTTAACAAATATGAACACGGGGTCAAGGAGCTAAAACCTGCCAGCATGGACTGAGGGTCCAGAGTTTCCCTTCTGGATAGCTTCCATGTGCCAGTTCAGATTGCATCTGAGATCTGACCTAGCTCCACTGCAGTTTTCCACAGCTCTGCATCTCTGCAAGACTGGACGCAGCAGGATGCTCTCATGTGTAGGTGGGAGGGAGGGACCTCTAGGTTAGATCATGTCCAGCTTACGTGGGGTAGCTCCAAATTAAGGGCTCCCATTGCAGCCACACTGTGGGCAACAGGCACAGCTGCTCTCTAAGTAGAGACAGTAGTGGTGTCCTTGCATACACGTGGTCAGAAGCTGGCCCAGAGCCACTAGAATGCTCCAATCCAGACACAGTTAAGAAAACAGAAGCGTGAAGGTGCTTCCTTCTTCAAAGAGTCCAGGGCACCTAATATCCTGCACACCAGCACTTGTTGGGGCAGGTCCAGAAAAGGCAGAGGGACCATCCTGAATCTGTTTCCCCCAACTCATCTCCCAGAGTATCTGGAAATGGTTTGCCACATCTGTTTCAGCCTACTAAAGCATCCTTCTAAATTGAGTTCCTCTAAGTATCTTTTTAACTGCTTGGACCTGTGTCAAGTTATTATTTTGCTTAAAGAAAAAGGGATAGGAAATAAAGCATATTTCATTAGAGATGAAGACTTTGTGTGTCTGTAGCCACCCCTGGCTCTGACTTTACATACAGAGATGTTGAAGCCAATGCTTTGAAAACACCTGCTGAAGCCGTGGCCCCGCACAACTGGATGCTAGTCCATCTGATCCTGTGCCAAGCCAGCTGTCTCCTGCAGCCTGAAGGTACTTGCCCAGCATCTAACAGAGTTTCTGCCTCCCACACATCATGTATGGCAACAGTTTCCAGCCTGGGAAGGAGCTACTTCCAGGATTCTCTGATTACTTTGGTGCTCAATGCTGGTCCCACCAGACCATTAATCAAGCAATAAGCACTGTGCCCCACTGCCTGCTCATGACCACGCTCAGGGCTGCAGGAGAGATGCAGTCCCTGTATCCAAGGGGTGGTCATCTTTGGTTTTAAATTTCACTAACTAAGCTGGGTGGTGGTGGAACATGCCTTTAATCCCAGCACTCAGGGAGGCAGAGGCAGGCAGATCTCTGTGAGTTTGAGGCCAGCCTGGTCTATTTAGAGTAAGTTCCAGAACAGCCAGAGATACACAGAGAAACCCTGTCTGGAAAAACCAAAAAGAAAAAAAATTCACAAACTTAAAATACAGAAAGCAGTATAATGTGAGGATCTTGAACTTCCTGGTAGTTTTTAAGGAGAGTAATTTGTATCATAACCCCGTATTTATTAAGGTCACAATATCACTGGGGCTAGAGTCATAGTTCCTAAGTTTAAGACTACATCATTTTGACCTCGAATAGATCCTGACATGGCTGCAGGAAGAGTTCGAAACTATAGCACATATCAGAACTCCTTGCAGTGATTCTCAAGAAATTCTGAGGTTCTGCAGAATTGGCATTTCTAACAAGTTCCTTGGCCAGTAGACCATACTGACCAGAAAGAATTTCTGCAACTCAGACTGTAGAACCTGGCTGAGGTGAGTGGGAAGAAGGCCTTGCAACTTGCTTATGCAACCTCAGGTTCTCTGCTACCAAAAAGGGATGGTGACAGTTCTTGTCCCAGAGTGTCCTAAGATGAAGTTAGAGGTTTTCAAATTTGCTTGCACATCTGGATCAGCTAGGAGTGTATGAGGAAACCCTAAGGCCCAGGTCACATTCCAGGCTATTTCTCAATTTCTGTGTTGGGACAGAAGCAGTCAAATTTCCTGAAGCTTCCTAGATGCTCCCAAGTACAGATCGGTCTGGAAATCACCAGACATAATAGGATAAAAACATCTGGCCAAGTGTCCAGTTGCTTACAAGAGCTCAAAAAAGATAATCCTTATTCTTCAGCCATAAGTCTCTAATCTGGACCCTAGGTGACAATGGGAGTTGGCAGAGTCTAGAAAGTGAAACTGGATGTTTGGGCGGAGAAGGGGAGAAGTCTGGAGTAGTGACAACTGTGTGGCTTGTGAAGGTGGAAGGGAAATGGAGGCAAGCATCCATGTTGCTTTCATTCTTTACTACAAACTATGCTCCCCAGATAAGAGACTCAGAGGAGAGAGGCTGGCATCCAGTCTCCTACTTGATGGTTTTGCTGGAATTAGGAAGCAGTGGCTGTGGTCTGGGGAAGCAATTTCAAGCAAACAGCTGGAGTTACAAAGATAGTTCACTAATCCTCATTTGTAAGGTCACTGCAGCTCCCATACATAGAGCCATCACCGGTTTGGGTGAGATGTTCTCATAGCTGTATCCTCACATGGAGGCTTGGGAAGGATAACGAGTTGTAAGGGCCCAGGCTTCTCACTGTGATTCTGGAAGGCAGGGCCAGGGCAGGTAATGAGTTCCCTGGGTAGAATAGATCCTGAATCCAGCTGGAGGCATGTGTGGGAGGGTAGACCTCAGGGAGCACATGGCTTTCTTTGCTCTTGTTAGACTTTAGCTCTAGGAGCAGATACAAAGTAGGAAGTCTGAAGTGGCTTTAGCTGCCCTGTCTAGGGGGACAGAAGAAGAGGTGCAGCTGGAGAGGTGGAGCAGGAGAAGGGTACATTCTGAAGATGTCATTGACTTTTTCCCTGGCTCTCAAGCTGCCAATTTCTGCTCATGCCTCTAAGGCGGGTTTTCATGAATAATATAAGATCTCTCCTCCCTCTCTGTCTTTCCCTTCTCTTTTTTGAGGCGAGGTCATTGTGGTAGTTTGAATGTAATTGGCCCCCATAATCTCAGAGAGTGGCACTATTAGGAGGTACGGTCTTGTTGGAGGAAGTGCGTCAGTGTGGGGGTGGGCTTTGAGGTCTCTTTTGCTCTAGCTGCACTCAGTTGACTTCCAGTTCCCTATAAGATGTAGAACTCTCTCAGCTCCTTCTCCAGTTCCATCGCTACCATGTCACCATGCTCCCCACCATGATGATGATGGACTAAACCTCTGAACTGTAAGCCACCACCTCAATTAAATGTTTTTCTTTATAAGAGCTACTGTGGTCATCATGTCTCTTCAGAGCAACAGATACCCTAACTACATTATACATTATAGTCCACACATTAATGTATAATATATAGTCACACTTTATAGTCCAAGTTGTGTTAGGGCTTGCCATGTTGTTTAGGTTGGCCTCAAACCATGACCTTTTTTAACCTCTTGCTTCTGAGTGCTGAGAGTATAGGCAGGAGCCACTAGGGCCCAGCTAAGATCATTACTATATACATGTATATGGAAGTTTCATTTGGTCACCACTCTCCTTAAAGCATTTCACATATATTAATACTAATAAGGGTTGTGTATAAGGGACCTGGCTGGCTTCTTCCTCCCAGACCTGATTCACTGGGTGGCTCCTTCAGGCAAAACTCTTGAAGAGTCCAGGAATGGATGGAAAATCAAGTGCTCCTGGAGGACTGTATAGTTTTGGCTAGGGGGAAGAGCTTCATAACATAAAGACGCTTCCTTGTCATCCCTCTAGGCTACTGTCTATAGCCTGTGTGGTCCAGCTCACTACTTCTGGTTTTCTCTCTGTATCTCCCTTCTACTGCATCCAGTTGACTATGGATCCAGAAAACAGCATCAGTTGACTTCAGCAGACAGCTTTGTTTTGCACCTGTTCAAGAAAGGGGGCCCTGGTACTTAGCAATTCCCCACACCCAAGTCCTGGCCAAGGAGGGAGCTCATCATCACCAAGTGCAGTAAAAGCATGTCACACACTCATATGGTGACACCTTAAAGAAGCATCTTAGATACCATTTGAGCAATAGTAGCACTATTAGCAATATAGACTCAGGCCTCAAAGTATATCAGTGAGGCATTTCCAAGAGGGGTTTGTGGTAAATCTCTTAAGAACAAAAGTGGTCTTTTTTTCTGCATAGTCTTCACCTTAATAAAGTCATATTTTAGATTCGTGACCTCATGTGAGTCATAGGCTCATCCTGGCTCTTTCCACATGTGCTGGTGGATAGTAGATCATGTGGTGGTGGAAATATACATGCTAAAATGGAATTAGGAAAAAGTTGCTGTGGTCTGGAGAGGCAATTCAAACAGCTGGAGTTATATGGATAGCTTGCAAACCCTCAATTGCAAGGTTACTGCACCTTCCATACACACAGCCGCCACTGGTTTGGGCGAGATGTTCTCATAGCTGTATCCTCATGTGGAGTGGAGGCTTGGGGAGGAAAACAAGTTGCAAAGGCCCAGACTGTCGCTGTGCTCCTACTTCCTTATAGGAGGAAGGTGGGATGCCCCTTGACACTGATTCTGCACAGTTAAGATCACCATATTTTATGAATATCTCACTTGAAACCAATTGACAGGTAGATGCAAAAGTCTTGAGGGATCAGCATTTCAAGTGGCATTGTGGTGGCAATATGGCAAGGGTCAATGTCTTCGCCTAGGACATAGTTTTTCCAGCTTGTCCTGTTTATCATTGGGTAGTGAAAGTCAGCTGCAAGCAGAACCCTGTCTAGGTCTTTGTGGGATACGGAGGAATGAGCTGTGATTGTAACATTTATGAAAAGGCATGCACAGTCAGCAAATCTAACTTGAGGTAGATCACGAGGCAAGTGCAGTAACCAAAAGCACATTCCTTGGGGTGGCATCATCCACGTGAAAAGCCAAGTTTCATTCACTAGCTGTGATGTTGGGCAAGTCATTGAACCTCTTAGAGGTTCCATTTTTCTATCTGTAGGAGAGTAATAAAAATGTTGCTGTGAATACTGTTTTTGTAAGGGACTTAAACAGGACTTGGTGCAATTGAAAGTTTGTTAAAAAAATTTCTGGACGAAACTGTAATGGGAGGTTCAGGAGAACGAGTGTCAATTCTAAAGGAAGGACTCTGGAGCTTCCCAAGGTTGACAACATTTCTAGTGCATCCAGCCAGAAAGGGTGCTGCTTCCATGTGTGGATGAAGAGGAAAAGGCGAGGTAGGTGGAGGACGTTGGCAGAAGACATCTCCAGGAAGTCCGTGAGGTTTCAAATCTTTGTTAGACGGGGCCTGTAAGGGTGGGTGTATTTGAGAAGGGTGGGATCCAAGAATGCATTGCTGCAGTCCTGGCATTCTAAGGGTTCCTAATTCCTCTGCATGCATGTCATCAGTGGCCCATCCTGAGGCATGCAATAGCTGAGCCAAAGCTCATAGGTATAGATCCAGCATCTAGTTGTGAAGGAGGGACTCTTATGACTCTCTCTGCAGATTGAATCCCAACCAAATCACTGTTCTGGCCCTTTTAGTGCTTTTTTTCCAGTAACACCTAGTAAACAGTCCACTGAAATCCTGGGATCCAACTTGTCTGTTTGCTATACTCATGACTAATATAACCAGAGTATTTCCGTAACCCAGCAATGCTCCAAGATGCTTAAATAGCATCACTCCCCACACCTCCATGATCCCAAGGTTGACAAGTCTGTAATCCAGGGAAGGAAAGGACTTATGCAATCATCCTGTCAGGCGGAAGGGAGTTGAGTGGTTTATAGCAATGGCATGCCTGGAGATTCGGTTTCAGAGAAATGGGGCAGTAGTTTATGCCATCGGCTGTGGTCCCCGCCCTGTCTTACACAGGGCTGATACTGCCAGAGAAAAAGTCTAAGGTAATGGCATTCTCCTGGCCTGCAGCCTTCTGAATGACTGCGTTATTTTGTCTATAATAGGGAAACTTGCCACTTTGTTCTAGAAAAACCATCAAACAATTCACCGGATAATCCTGCCTCTCTGCTCCCACCCTCTTGGCTTGCTCATGTGTTTACTTGGCCAGATAAGCCTAAGCCGTAGGAGGAAAGCAGGGCAAGGGCTCAGCGGGCTACATAAGTAGAGACGGAGAGCAGAGACGGGAACGGGACCCAGCCGTGGACTGAGCACACCACTTACTACCTCTCAGCACACTGTTTAAGGATGGGCACTGCCGAATTGTTCAACCTGGTACTCATGTGAGCAGGAGGTGCAGGCCACCATGGCTTGGAGACTTTCCATATCACATGCAATGATGGTGTCAAGAACAATGGCTGTGTCTGAGTAGATAGGCATGGGCAAAAAGAACATGCGTCCATCTGCTCTATGGACAGCCCGGCTAACCTCGCTGGTACTTTATAGTCATGGAGGCAGATGACTATGTACACGAATCTCTGAGACTAGAGCAGACAAAGGGAGAGGAAGCAGAATCAGCCGAGAGGACACAACCTAGGCCAGTCAGAAGGCGGTGAATAGATGGAGCCACCCCGCGACTGGACAAGAGCTTGTCCCAGAGCTGGTCTGTATTCAGCCTGCTCAAGACCTGAATAACAAGAAACATTAGTTATTCGGTACCGTGCTTTGATCTGGTAATCTCCTGCCAGGGTGGCATTATGAGAGATGGCAGGCAGAAAGGTACCAGACAGATGACAGCATGTTGGGACCCATCTCTGAAGTTCAATTTGTAGTTCAATTTTATTTGAGAAAAAGTATTTTTAAAGGGACATAAGGGATTAGGCTGAATTGCTGAGAACGTGACACCAAAGGGTTAATGAGGTTGTATTAAATGCGGTTGTATTTCTCTCATCTCAAGTAAAGCAGCAGTAAGCTTCACTCATGCTTTTAAGGCTTCTGTTATATAAAGACATGTGACTTTAAATGTGGGGTATTCCGATGAAGAAGAGGTTCATGGCAAGAAGGGTTGAATGGGAACTCCCCCTGCATGAAGCATGCCTTTTATACCTGCTTACACTTTTCCCTAAATAGAGCTGATTGCTTTCACTGTGTCCAGTCTTTTGGATTCATGGAAGAAACCACCTGGCCATTCTCATGGCTGGTGTGTGTGTGTGCGCTTATGTGTGTGTGAATGTGTGTGTATGTTACATTGCTTGGTGTGTAGGACCATAATTGAACTGTAAATGTCTTAAAGATTGTCGGTTAATACAATGATCTGTTACGTAAGTAGGAGGGATGGGAACATTGTGAGAAGTCATCAGGTGATTTGATTATTGTGTGTCCACATGAACTTAGACAGTAGAGGCTGCTGCGCACCTACGTTACACTCACCTGACCTATTACTCAAGGTCACAGGCCTGGCAGTGTCCTTGGCAGCTGTAACACAATGGGAATCATTTGTGCATACAAACATATCTAAACACAGAAAAGGAAAGGGTAAGATACCAGGCTAGGGTCTGCAGAGATGGTTTGGTCAGTGAAGTGCAGACATCAAAACCTGAGTCCAGGTTTCTAGCACCCACATAAAAGTGGCATATGAAAGCATGCATGACTGATTGCTGGGGTTAAGGGTTGTTGCACAGAGAAAGGCAAATAAATCTCTAGAGCTCATTGGCCGGTCAGGCTAGCCAAATCAACAAGCTTTAGTTCAGTGGGAGATCCTGTCTCAAAAATAAGATGGAGAGCAACTGAGGAAGATGCCTGACCTCCTGCCATGCAGATGCCCACATGGATACATACATGCAACAAACACACACAATACTTATAAATGTCATCTATGTGGTCTGAATTGTCAATATTCCTGGTTTGTAACTACTTGCATGTATGATAGGGAGAAGGCTCAACAGGAGATATGGACGGAAGCTCTGAGTAGGTTAGCTTCCTAACTTAGACAAGGCAGAAACACAGAAGTTATGAAGTGAAGACACAAGATTGATCCTTACAGGAAATTCATTAATGCTCTATTCAATTTGGACTGTGGCTTGCATGCCTGCCTGTCCATGCATGTGCATGTCTGAGTGTGTTCATTTACGTGCATGTATGTATGTGCATATGCACATATTTATCGAGAACTTTTTATCATGCCCTGGGAATTTACAAGTTGTGAAAATGTGTGTTTGTGAGTGTAAATAGATTATTTGAGCATATATTTATTTGAAAGAATTATTTCAGAATAATGCTTATAAAACATTAGGATTAGCATTCCAGATAATAAACAAAACCTTATGATTTGAGGTTATAAAATGTAGTGCCTGGTACTTGATTTGAAACACTTGATAAGGCTTTGGTTAGATCAAGGATAGTTTGGTGATTTTCTCTTTGCTTTGTATAAGAGTGTGTGTTTACTTTTCTTTCACAATTCTCAAAACTACCAAATGTAGTAGCCGATCCAGAGTGTCCTTGTCAAATAAAGTTTTATAATTGTATCAATTTCTTCCTTTCCTTTTCACTACACATGTTGTCCCAGATACTCAGGCAGGAGGATCTATGGCCAAACAGGATGGCATAGCCAAGAAGAGGAGAATGAGCAAGGGAGGAAACCAAGGAAAGCAATAACTGTGACAACTACTGGAAAAAGGCTAGAGGAGAGTGTAGCTTCTTCCTTGGTGAGCAGTCTCAGCAAGAGGCCAGTATGACCAGAGAGAGTGTGTTTATAGAAGATCACAGTTTGTATGTCCTTGGGGACGGGTACTGTCTCAGTATTTCTATTGCTGTGTAGAGACACCATGAACACAGCAACTCTTACAAGGAAAAAATGTCATTGGGGTAACACGCTTACAGTTCAGAGTGAATGTTCAATCCATTGTTATCATGGCAGGGAGGATGGTGGCGTGTAGTCAGACATGGTGCTGTTGCTATAGCTGAGAGTCCTTCGTTTTGCAGGAAGTCAGCTGAGACACTGGGTGGTATCCTGAGCATAGAAAACCTCAAAGCCCACCCCAACAGTGACCCCCAACCAGGCCACACCCACTCCAACAAAGCCACACCTCATAATAGTGCCACTCCCTGTGAAATTAATTGGGGGGAATTAAATACAGATGACCATAGGTACCAATTAAGAAAAAGAAAAGCTTGAATATGAATCTGGGTCTCTGGCTTTGTGACTTCAACAGTTAATGTAAAAACATTTATTCACCAAGTACCTACCTCACCCCATCTTCCACGCAAACCTACCAGACCCCATCCACCTCACCCCATCCTCCATGAAAGGGCTCAAGATTTAAGAAGAAGGTTGGTTGGTTCCATTTGGCTATGTACAGTCTGAGACACTGAAAGAAAAGCAGGTGTGAGCTTTGCAGACATCTCAGGAAGGAGTTGATCTGAAGACACTGAGAAACTGGGGGTTTCTTCTTCATTTCCCACCATCTGCTGTGCCTTCTCTACCCTCAGCTTTCAACTAGACACAAGTATGAAGATGAGAAGACAAGATACAATCTAAAAAGTGTCGACACAATTATAGTAGTTAGTACATGAATGTACATGTCCACATACATGGGCGGGTGCGTTCAGTGATAGGAGAATGCATCGGACTGATTTTCGTTACTATGATGAAATGCCTGGGAAATCTACTTCATAAAGCCCAGAGGCTGATGAAACTCCACAGCTTTGGAGTCTCCAAGCCTCAGCAGCATTGTTCAGACTCTTACAAGGACCCCTTGGCTTCACCACGTAATGATGGGGGCCACTAAGAATCTCCTGTTCATTCTAAAGTCACTGGAATTCAACCACACAATACCTACGCTAAAGACATAATCCACACTAATTTTTGAAGATTCCACTTCTAAGATCCCTAGTGGTTTTGATTTTCTGTCCTCCATAATATGTTGTTAGTATAAGACTTTGGGGATTAAAGCCCTGTGTTATTGAGAAAAGAGATATGTTTGAGTGATGACATTTAGACATAAGCAGAATTGGGAATGTGAAAAGAAGTAAATAAAAATACAAGAGAAGAAAGAAATGGCAAAGGAAAATCACAGACAAAGTAAGATTTCTCCAGTGATCAAGCATATGCTATATACAGTTGATGTGGACAGTCACAAAAGGCTGATCATG
The DNA here is from genome assembly GCA_001685075.1 of Bramus lutescens. Classification (NCBI taxonomy): domain Eukaryota; kingdom Metazoa; phylum Chordata; class Mammalia; order Rodentia; family Cricetidae; genus Bramus; species Bramus lutescens. The sequence goes on from LOEQ01005255.1 coordinate 75,007, forward strand.
TCATTGGACACTAGATGGGGAATCAGGGAACATAAACTCTGTGACAGTGGTTTCACAGAGTCTGTGGGATTCATAGAAGGGGTACCTCAGCTGGACCTGAAGCTGAGGCTGCAGGCAATGTTCCCGGGCTGTGTAATGCATGCACTCAGCGTGGGATAGCACATATCCAAAAAAGAGGGAAGGGAGTTTGGGAACATAGACAACCACAGCATGTAGCAGGGATGCTGCAGATATGCCCAGTGTCCACGGAGAACTGAGGTGTTGCCATGGAGAACTGAATGCGCTCCTCTAGAATGGAGTTCCAGTAGCTTCCTGTCAAGGGACCCCAAGGGTTTGCGTGAGGAAGGACCATGAACAAGGGACACATGGGAGATGATGCAAAGAAAGCCACTTAAACCCAGAAAACCAGCCAAGAAGTTGACAAGGAAATGTCACTGGATCACTTACCCCTGCTTCCAGAGGGAGGCCTATCAAGTGCCATTAGGCCGTGTGCATCAGAGATCAGTTCTGGCTAATGAAGTCAAAGGGGAATTTACTGGAAGAATACCAGGAGCTCAAAATGCTAATATGGAAAGTGAAGATAGCAGGCAGACAGGTAAGAACACAAATCCAGGGGCCAGGGAGCCAGACAGTGTGGAGGATGCCTATGCAACAACAATCAACACTGGAGGAGACAACTATCATGGTAGGTGAGGCGTGGTGGTGGCGGCAGCTCTCCGCCCTGTTGGCAGAGTGTGAAGTGCTCACTCATATCTGGATAGATGGGAACATAGAGACAGACATGAGGCAAGCAGTGGGACCCAGCTAGACACCTTGACCCCTGCCTGCTAGAGGCCTCCTTCCTCCAGCCAGGACCCTCCTCCCAGGATCCCCCAACCTCCCAAAACACAGCTGCCAGCTGGGGACCAAGTGCTTACATACATGAACCTGTGGGGAGTGTTTTATATCCAAACTATATCAAGTGGGGTGTGATTGTGGGTCCAAAGTCAAAAACACGTGAAGACAAAGAGGGAACCAACAGGTGTTCATCTCTGAGCAAACATTTCATATCCTTGAAGTGAAAAGGAAATGACCAATTATAAAATACTGTCCTTATACTAAGCTTTCTTTTCATTTGTTGTGGGTATTGAGACTAAGAAAATCCCCTTGAAGAACAAACATCCCGTGTATTTATCCACAGGATCCCACAGCACTCACTAGGTCTCTCCTATACCAGCCGCAGGAGGGAAAGTCTGCAGTCTGAACCCAAGAGAAAACAGTTCGGTCCAAAGACATGATGAGGGGAGAGCCAGCCACCCCTGCTTCTCCCATGCTTTACATAGGAATTATGTGAGAGTCCTGGTGTGGAAGGATACAGTGAGACTATTGTCCCCATGAGACAAGCCCTGTCCATGATGGACCTGTGTTTTCATTTGTGTGGACCGTAGAAGATGGTCTGTAGCAGGTGTGTAAACCTTTTAAAAATGATTTAAGTAGATAATATAAACTCTTACATTGGGAGATAACCCTGTTACAGGTTCTCAAGATTGCTTGTGATGATAAACCACTGCTTTAGCACCCAGCACAGCACATCCCTTTCTTTACTCAGAGGTCCTGTAAAACCACAGTAGCTTCCAGAGTACAGGAGGAACAGGGTGCAAGAGAGAATGCTGAGCCTTTGGAGAACTTCTGACCACTTAGTGAGGAGACACCGCGCGCGTGCGCGCGCGCGCACACACACACACACACACACACACACACACACATACCCCACAGAGACCATGGGCTCTTCCCGGTACACAAAAATAGAGGTGTAGTTTGCTTTTTAACCTAAAATGTACAGTCCTTGGAGAATTGTCTCCTCGTGTCCCACTAGCCCAATTTGAATAGCAAATGTTTGGACTTCAAAGGCAAATGGTACTCTACTGTGCCAAGCCAGAATTGTGTTCAACAATGCTAATCAGGACCACTGACTCACTTCCTTCATGGCTCCCGGGTAAGACTGACTTTCCACTTTTTCCTCCCTCCATTGCAGACCCTTCTCAATAAGCCCTGAACCAGCTTCCTGGACCAGAGTCCCCTGGCACCGATGTGCCAGGCCACCGGCTTTCTCATCCTGGCATTCTTTCTCCTTTATTTCCTTATTCTGCTAAAACGATTTCCGTCCTAGTCACCTGGAGTTCACTTCTCCTAGGAGGGTTCAGCCTCTCTCTGCTTTCTCCAAGTCCTGGATTACACAGGCAGCATTTATTTCATTAGCACGATCACATTATAACTTAAGTCTGTCACAACTGATTGTTCATTATACTTGACTTTCTAATATCATATCTAATATGCTATGAGGACGAAGGAATTATAAATATCTTTCTATATCTTGGTGCTGCGGGCTCAGTAAGTATATTATTAAATGACCAACTAACTACACTAACAAGGATTAGTAGGCTTGGCCTCAGTTTGAGTTGTGAACTAGACAAATCAGCTTCTTGCCATTTCTGTGGAGTTTTAATTTTCTTATAAGGGAACTGAGATCGTCAGGTAGAGAAAACCTCAAAGATCAGGGGTGTGGCCAGGGACTTATTTTTCATAGAGACAACCAAGTCCCTCACTTGCTGTTGACAGAGTGGCTCAGTAACATTGGGTACCTTTTTTTTTTCCTGGAGGTATGATAGTGGCTCAAATGTTGTGGGAGTAACCAAACACTCTCTGATGGAACCCATGTGTGACGCTCTTTGGGTGGCTAAGAACCTGAGTCTGTATAGGACATGTGCCTAGCAGAAAACCAAATACTACTGTCTAGGAACACAGCAATAAAATGACTCCTGCCATATTCAGAGAGCCGTGTCTCAATCAGCTGTCATCACGGAAGATTCTTCTGGCAGTAGATGGGAACTAACACAGAGACTCACAGCTGGATAATATACAGAGTGTGAGACCTTGGGACACTCAGTTCTAAATGGGATGTCTCCATCAAACACCGCCCCTCCGGGTCAGAGAACTATGCAGAAGAGCGGTTGGATAGATTGTGAGAGTCAGAGGTGATGGATGCTTCCAAGAAAACCATGTCCTTCAGACATAACAAGGCTGATGCACATATGAACTCACATGACTATGGCTGCACATGTGAGACTTACATAGGTTCAAGCCAGATGGGGTCAGTGCTGAGAGGGGAAATAGACTCATATTCCCACTCCTAGCTAAAAAGCTATTTGCAATCAACACTCGCAAAGAAAAATTTAGTTTTCTCTAATGGAGTCTCACTCAGTAAATTAGCCACACTTAAGGGCAGGCCCCATTGCTTTGCTTGAATTTTTTTTGTCTTACTGGTTTTTTGCTTGTATAGTATGGCTCCCAATTTTGTGTTGCTATTGGTTGTTTTGTGTGTGCATATGTTTCTTACATTTTTCCCTCTTTGGATTTTGTGTGTTTTTCTGCTTGTCTGTTTTTGAGTGAGTGAGTGAGAGAGAGAGACAGAGGGAGAGAGAGAGAGAGAAAGGGCTGAGTAGGTAGGGATGAAGAAGAATCTGGGAGGGGCTGGAGGAGGGGAAAGCATTATCAGAATATATTGTAGGAGAAAGACTTTTAATGCGCTTCATTAAAAAGAAACCAATGAAAAGGAATAGTGAGGGTTTAAACCAGGGAAGCCAGGAGGGCATAAAAAGACAATGTATCTCTTCTCCTACTTATAAGATCTGGCAATGTCTTTGAACAAGTCAAGAGCATCTGTGGTAAAAGGGTCTTGTAATTTTGTACTAGTGAGAGTTACTGGGGTTGTTCTTGTAAGTAAGTGAGTTATGCCTGTGCTCTAGGAGGTATGCCTTTTTCTCTCTCTTGAATTTCCCATTGATCCTGCCTGATTAAATCCTACTGATTAGAATCAGATGTTCTTTTTCCTATGTAACAGGGCACTTGGAATTTTAATATACCCTCTTTATATGTGTATTAGTAAGCTAATTCTGACACTACATGTTTATATTAAACATCCTTACTTCCTTATTCTTTCAGGGAGAAATACTATGAAAAGAATATAAAAATAATATGTAAGGTCATCTTTGGGCAGATGACATTCTTCATAACATCCTATCCTCCTCAGTTATGACAGAGGTTAACATCCGTGTTCCCTATTTTCCTCAGTTCTCAAACATCTTGTTATCTGTTACCACAACTATTCTGTGACTTAACAATAATTTCCCTAAACGACTGTGAGACATTGTTTGGATTTTTAATAAAGAGTCACATTCTAATGAGGTCTTCATAAAACTGACTTAAATATGTTTAGAAATCATTAGCTTAAATTACCGGTGCAAAAATCTCCTTAGGGAACCCTGCAGATTTGGTTATGAGACTTCTGGCAGATGGATTTGTTCAAGACCCTGGCAGTATTTTTGAATCTCCACACAGTGTAAACGGGAATGCCTGGGAAACAGGAGCCTGGATAAGACACTAACTGTCCCTCAGGTGGGTTCATTAAACAAGGAAGACAATCACAACACATTCCAGGGCCATTTAACTGCCAGGTGTGTGGCTGTTGGCAGGTGCCCGAGAAACTGACAAGGGTCCCCTCCTAGACGCACGGGCTGAAGGGGGATGCATAACAGTGACACGGAAGTCTCAGATAATGACAGGTCCTGGCAGATGTACCAGAGGCCCCGCTAGAGGAGAGTGGAGCATCTCTGTCCTCTACGCCAGGTGCTGCAACAGGGAAGGCCTCCCAGTGGCTCCAGAGCAGGCAATTAAAGCCTCCTAATGCTGACTGCTCGAGGGCAAGAAAGGGTGGTGGAAGCAGGTCCCCAGCTCTGCCTTAATGAGTCGGCAGCAAGTCGGTGTAAACAAGCACACACCCGTGCGGCTCATGGGTGATTCATGAAGGATGACCCACGTGTGGTGCACATGTTAGGTAGGGAGCGGTTACCCTTAACATCATGTCATTTTGATTTCTTGGATGGTTTGCTGTTGGTGTTTCTATGTATGGAAAACGGGGAGCTGCCACTCAGCAAATGTGCAGCACTGATGACTGGAAACAAGGTCAGGGCCTTTCCCAGATGGGACATGACCTCTTGTCAAAACTCCCAAATCCATGGCAGACATTCGAGAGTAGATGCCATTAATGTCACTACTAATTGAAGACAACCCCATGAAAGGACTTAGACAGAGGCCTCTTCTGAGCTCACCCTTACCTTCCCAGCCAACCTGGTAAAGAGTTAAGAATTTGTTGAAAACAAAACCCAAGCATTTTTATCTCTGGTAAGCCTGTGGCTACAGATTCATAAATAAAGCAGAAACCTAATGCCTCCTTCCCCCTTCAGTTACATCCCATTGACTGGAGTTTCTACAGTGATTTGTTAAAGCCATTGTTGAAGAAAGAAGTGGGGCCCTGACAGGGCAGGACCAAGGGCCTGGTGGGAAGAAGGAACTGTGACCGCCACAGTGAGGTATTTTCAGTTGCTATATCTGCCGAGCCACACCACTTGAGATGAAATTGGACTTCTGGCAAAATGTACCAATAATCTTTTGTACATAATTACTAGTTCTTTAAAAATTGTTTATGAGTGTTCTGCCTGAGTATATGCCTGTGCTTGGTGCTGGGGGTGCTGAGAGAGAGAGTGTCAGATCTCTGGAACTAGAGTTACAGATGTAGTGAGCTGTTACATGAGTGGTAGGAATTGAACCCTGGTCCCCGTGAAAGTTAGTGCCCTTAACTGCGGAGGCATCTCTCCAGCCTTTACGGCGCCCTTTACTGCAAAAATTAACAGTACAGCCTTCTTTCTGTCTTTACATCAAAGACCACACTGTCTGTACTCTTCCTTAAAGTAAAGGAATTTATCATGTGTAAAGACTCTCACCTCTTAAGGATTCTGAGTCTGGATAGAGCACACTCGGAAATTTCAACTAAGGGAAAAAATACCCATGAACATTTAGTCCTAAACACTAGTGGACGTTGTTATTTTACTGATTATTACTTTTCAAAATAATTTACATCAGGAAAGCCAATACTTAAAATCTGAGGCGGCAAATTCCTTTGGGGGAAGGAGGCTATTGTAAAAGCCCGTGAAAGCTGGACCACTACCTCCAGAGAGGCCTCACTATGGGATGTGGACATTCTACAAGTATTTGTGGAGTCAGTCCAGAGACTGGGATGAGTGTGCAGTTCCCTCAGAAGGATTGCAAGACCAAGAAACTTCTCTGCTCTTTCACAGAAGAGTTCAAAGGCATACTCAATCGCTGTTGGACACTATCAAGAAGTCACCCACTCTGGGTGCCTGTTGAGGAGGGGGAAGGGAAAAGCGAGCCAAATTGTATCATTCCCTAAATGAGAATGAATTCTGGTGCCATTCCCTACTCCACAATATCCAGGAAAATCAGGGTCACTGGTGTGGGACAATATATTCTGTCAATTATATTTTAAATAAACGCTGATTGGCCAGTAGCCAGGCAGGAAGTATAGGCYGGACAACCAGACAGGAAGTAGAGGTGGGTCAGTGAGAACAGGAGAATTCTGGGAAGAGGAAAGCCCAGTCCTAGCTGCAGTCCTGACCCCGCTACAGTAGAAGCATGATGTGACTGCCTCACTGTACAAGGTACTGAGCCACATGGCTAACATAGACAAGAATAATGGGCTAATATAAGTTNCCAGACAGGAAGTAGAGGTGGGTCAGTGAGAACAGGAGAATTCTGGGAAGAGGAAAGCCCAGTCCTAGCTGCAGTCCTGACCCCGCTACAGTAGAAGCATGATGTGACTGCCTCACTGTACAAGGTACTGAGCCACATGGCTAACATAGACAAGAATAATGGGCTAATATAAGTTATAAGAGTTAATAAGAAGCCTGAGCTAATGGGTCAATCAGTTTATAGTTAATGTAGGCCTCTGTGTGATTTCTTTGGGATTTAATGACTGCGGGAACCCGGCAGGACAGAAAACTTAGTCAACAGGTCATTATATGTATCATTGATAATCTGAGGTTTGAAAATAGAACATTAAAATTAATACCTAATATTTACTGAGTTTCATAATGGGCAAGAACTTCTCTACTAGACATGGAGAAACTCTCACATAATCTACCAGAACTTCCAAAAGTAGGTGGTCATGGATGGAGTATTTTATATCCCAAAATTCAAATGCTGAAACCTGACCACCCATTCCCCATGGTGGCTATATCTGGAAATGAAGGAGCAAGGACAAATGAGCTTAAATGGGTGGGGCTCTGGTCCAACAAGGTTAGTGTCTGTATGAGAAAAGACCTAGAGAGCTTGCTCTGTCTGCCATGCTACTTGAAGTCCTCGTGAGAACACAGACACATGAAAGTCAGGAGAAGCCCTCTCCAGACTCTGCAGCATGCTGACCTTGATGTGGATTCAGCAGCCTCCACAGCTCTAAGAAATAAATAGCGGTGGCTTATGCCTCTCAGTGCAAGGCA
>LOEQ01005255.1:82563-93676 GCA_001685075.1 Bramus lutescens
CTGTCTGCTGTGGCTTATGCCTCTCAGTGCAAGGCATTCTGTTGTGGCTGTCTGACCTGCTGGATGTACAGGTACCATTATACTCCACTCCTCATGGTACCAGAGATTCCCTCTAGGCTGTCCACATGGCCAGCACCTGCTGGACTGGGCTCCAAGCCAGCTCACCCTTACTTCCACCAGCTTCCAGAAGAGGCAGAATTGAAAGAAAAGGGTTTCTACCTTCACTATAGAAAATATTGCTTTGAAAGATTTTATGCTTTACATAATGGACTCATACAACTCCACCTCAATTCGTCACTTGGGGTAACCTTTGCTGTACAGAAAACTTTACATGCTTAAAATTTCAAAAATTCCAATCTTTCCCAAGCTTTTTTTGTCTTTGAAACAGTCTTTAAAAAACCGAAAGTCTTAAATATTTTTTCTGTATTGTTTCCTATGAGTTTTAAAGTCCTATTTGTAATATGGAGGTTATTAGCTTTTAGTTGTTTGGGGGCATTCCATGAGTAAGAGATCTTTTTTCTTTTTTTGGTCCACATGGGTAAGCAATGTCCCAGCTGGCTTGATTGAAAAGCTCACTAATTATATATCTTTCCACTTATGTCTGCAGTCAACATCTGGGCCCTCTGTTCTGACATATTTATTTCTTCCTGTCAATTTGTGACACCTATAATTTTATCTTGTCCTATGTTCTGTGTCTGGGATGGATTTCAAGGTTGTCCTATCCTTATAAAGTAAGATAGAAAAGCAATCTTCTATTTTTTAGAATCATTTTTATAAAACATATAAAATGTATTTGTATTTTATAACTTATAAAATTAAACTATACAAAATTTGAATACTGAGTACCAACAAACCAATTTTATCTAGTACATTTTCATGGTTGAATTTTGGATATGCTTCAATTTTTAAATAATTATTCTGTCAGAATTTCATTTTCTTGGGGAACTGGTCTTAGAGAATATGTTTTTCTATAAAATTACCAAATCAATTAGTTTATTCTTTTATTATAAAGTCACTATCCTCTTTCTGATGTTCACAATATCTGGTTTTCTTCCTTTTATTTCTGATCTCTTGCTAAAAGTTTGTCTATTTCATATAACTAGGTTTGTATTTGCTAATATTTATTACTATGATTTAATAAATTTCTTCTCTTTCTTATTTCTCTTTGGTTTTACTCTGTCCATTTTCTTGAGTTAGAAGTCTCATATTTCTTTTAATAAAGGGCATCTAGGAACTTTTATATTTGTTTTACCTGTATCCTATGAGTCTATACACTCCACCCTCAATATCAATGGGGAATTGGTTCTAAGATTCCCCTGGGGTCTCCTTTATGTAAACTGCTAGACCATTTCCATGGAACTTAGGTAATGTCCTCCTATATACATGGGTTACACCATCTCTAGATGGTTTGTGATACTCAATACAGTGTAATGTCAACAGGTTCCCTCTATTGCTTAGGGAATAAGAATAAGTCTGCACATGTTGAATGCAGATGCTTTCTTTTTTTTTCTTTTTGTGGATGGTATGAACCTACTGTTGATTGAATCCATGACCATAGAATACATAGACATGGAGGGGTGACTCTCTGTGACACTCTTTTTTGACCTCTTGACCCATGTGTTCGGCTCAGGTTCAATTTCCTGGGATCTTAAGTGAAGATGAAGCAACGCTACTGTCATTTTCCCAGAGCAAGCGGATGTTCTCTTCTCTCCCCTCTTTCCCACTTCCTCCCCGAGTTTGCCTTTCATCCGACCATCCATCCCCATAGGTTTGGATTTTATGTTAACACTGAGGGCCCTAGGACGTCATCTCTTGACTGTCACTGGCTTCAAAATCAGGGTACCTCTCACCAAGATGGACATAGAGCTCTGCTGTCTGTTTCTGGGCCCACTACAGTTTACAGCTGAGACTATTTCAGGTCTGTGGTAGTTTTGCATTCGTGAGTATTAAGTTGCATATTTTAAACAACTCTACTTACATACTCATACGAGGTATATGAGCTTTAAAAAATAAGCATGATTTATCTAGAATTTCAAGATGTTTGTTGAAGGTCAGGTTATCTAGTCTGTCACCTTTTCTAGAATAATCAGCATATCCCACTTACTGAGATCTTCTTCTGAGACAATTGTTATATTTGTTTGTGCCTTCTGACACCCTTCTAGAAATCTTAAGAACCACCCCCCTTTAAGATTCTTGCTTCAATAATTCAGTCCTAGGACAACTACCAAGCCTTTGCTGGATATAAATAGCAACTTCCCTGAGAAGTAATGGGCTCTTCATTTGGGCTAAGCACCACCATGGAATTGAACCCATTTTAAGGCTGTTGTGCCTTTTATCTTTTTGCATTTAAAGTTTGTGCTCCAGAGATAATCTGATAACATGCCATTGCTAAGATTGCCACCACTCATCAGTTTCCTGGTTAAACAAAATGAAAACTCATAAACAGTCACTAGAGACAGGAATAAAAGAACTTGGGGGCAGATTATGGCTCCAACTTGATAGGATACAACACTAAGGCATACCAAAGCATGACAACATGCTAGGTTTCTAATCCACAGACAGATCCCAGCAATGCACATTGTTGTTAGAGCCAATTCCCCTGACGTACAGAATGCTACGTCATGTCTAGTGTAGCACCCATAGGATTTTGACACCCAACAACCATCATTAATGCTTTGTGAGCTCAAAATAGCTAGACAACGGCAGCTTTTAAATCCTGATTGCACTCCCTGTCTGTTGCTATTGCAGCAAACGAGAGCTTTTCAGACTGTGCTTACCGAAAATGTATAACCACTGTGGTAAGTAATAGAAGCTGGGTGGATAAGTTTTCTTTTGGAGTATATGTAATATTTCAAGAGCATGATTCATGCCTCTGGATCACTAACCCAACAAGGGACCAAAGGCCATTTGCAGTAGATGGGCTGGCTTACCCTTCCCACTTCCACAAGGTTGGTCACCATGATGATGCTTGCCGTGTTCTCATGCCACACCATCCTCCAGAAGTCATATATGGTCTCCTGCATGGGCCCTGGGAAAAACAGAGCAGAGGCGTCATTTCCCCTTGGAGCATTGCTGGGACTTCAAAGAAGCCTGTACATCCACTCCCCTTCCCTTTTAGTGAGATGCCTCTCGACAGCAGCCATACAGAGAGGAACTCCTTCTGAAACTGTACCTACAGCGATAGCCAATGTTCCATTCATGACTGACTTTTTTTTTCATGTCTTCCAATAATATCTGCATTTTAAGTTCTCTTTACTCCTCTTAAACTACTACCGCGAAAGAAAGTGATTTCTCCATCATTTAGTTATTTGTCTCCATAATACTCAAGAGTGGAATTTAAAAGAACGGCCGACATTACTCTTGCTGCTAACAATTGGCAGCTCTCCCAGGGAAGTGAAACGTGGAATGAAATGAGCCTCGGTAGGAAAGATGGCCTTTCCTTGTTTCTAATATTTTTTCTTCTTTGGTGCCATCAGTCAAATGAATCCATCCTTTCTTTCCACATGACTTTCTAAAGTGAGAGAGAAGCTAAGGGTCTAAGGAAGCCATTGGGCTTCCCATGGAATGTGGAGCTTCCTGGCAGATTGTGGCCAGGCACCTGCTACCTTACCCTTTGAGATCTGAGTATTCAGAACTCTTTCCTGGGGCTTGGCAGTATTCCCATCTCCTCAAAAGCAACAAACAACAAAAGACAAAACAAAAAACTGAGGGTGGGATATGTGTTAGAAAATACCAGGGCTGATATCACAGGTGCAGAAAGGTAAAATTTAAATGTTCTTTTAATTCAAACTTTTTTCTTTTACATGCGTACAATATACCCATGATAATATCCTTCTTGTCCAACTCTCCTTGCCCCTTAACACAGCTTCCCTCCCATCCCCATGTCTTATTCCTCTTCCTCACTTATTTTTAGAAAACAACTCATTGAGTCCAATTAGTGCTGTCTACACATGAACGAGTGTGGCATCATCCACTAGAGCTTAAAAAATAATACCCAAACTGCCTCAAGCCCATTACATCCTTGAGGCTATAAAACTGACAGTAACAGAAGACAAGAAAAAATGCACAGAGATGAGAGAAATGCAGGTTTAAAGGCTTGGAGAGGCACACACGTCCTCTATGTAGAAGCACACAGATGCTCAGGCACACTTAGAGCCACCGCTCTCTTGTCCTGTAGTATCTTGACACTAAGGGGTTATTTACTGTGCGGGTGTTTCAAGATGAATCGTGTGACCTGTGATAAATCACTTAGCTACTGTGAGCCTCACTGTTGCCATCTTTAGATGAGCACACTAACAGCTCTCAAGGTGATTTTGCGGACCCATGGAGTTCAAACATTTGATAAACAAAGCAATCGACTGGAAACAAGATGTATTTGTTAATGTTCATCTCTTGTGCATGTTTGGATGCAGTGATGGCAGCATGCTGAGGGGGTCCCCTCAGTCACCCCACTCCTCTGGACCAAATAGCAATGGTTATGGTGTAGAGCCTCTTGTTCCATCTGTCCAGTTTGTCCCCCTTGCCCCCTGGCACACAAACTATCGTTCTCCCCATGCTGTGCAGAGAACACAGCCCTACACTCTTACAAAAATGGGCTCAGTTGCCTCATGTCTGCGTCGAATCCGTTTAGGGTAGAGCTACACATGCCACCACTTGTGAAGTGACAGTAGCCATCTCAGCCATTCTCCTGCCGCAGAGGCTGAAGATTTCAGAGACTTTAATCTCAGGCTACAGGAGGGACGCAGAAACATCAGCTTCTATCAGTTACCCATCCCTCGCTTTCATTGTGTACTTAACAGCTTGTTACTTATTCAGGAGGGAAATCCTGCATGGAGTCTATCTCCGGGCAAAGTCTTCCCAATGTGAAAAAAGCCCTGAAACAGGGCAGTGGCCTCGTTAGGCACACAGGCCTTTGACGTATACTGAAACGTGGAGAAATAGTTCTGATAACCATGGCTATAGTCAAGGATGAGTCAAGGGTTCCAACATCTTTGAGCTCTCCTATCTATGCCCCCAGGAGATTTCCCAGGCTATTCGAGACCAGGACCCTCTGTTGTGCTATTCAAAGTCCTTCATAGCAAGTAACAACCCTGTGATTATTTAATTGAAATCTTTCCTCATGGGGAGAACACGATATTTGATGTTAGTGCGTTTCTTTATAGAATGCCTATGACTCAGTAGTGTGAGTTTGTGTGTGTATGTGTGTGTAAGGCTGTGTGCACATGAGGAATTCTGCCTGTCACACAGTAGAGTGAGTGTGTGTGTGTGTGTGTAAGGCTCTGTGCACATGAGGAATTCTGCCTGTCACACAGTAGCGTGAGTATGTGTGTAAGGCTGTCTACACATGAGGAATTCTAATGATCAGTTCTGTTTTTGACTTCCTTCTCAATTTATGCTTCTATGACCATCTACAGAAGCTTGAGGACCCATGGTCTTTCCCTCTTCTAGTTCTGGAAAGGGGTCATCCTTTAGGGGGCTCATTTCAGATTCAGTGGGCTTATCACTCAGTCCTCAGGGAGCGCTTTGGGGCATTGACATGGAACTGTTGCTCCTGACTTCTAAGCAGAACACAGTTCCAAGCTTTCCTGCCCAAGGCTTTGCTTTGCAACTTAGCTCAGCCTATTATTACCCTGGTTGTCAAAGAAAATTCCTTCTTGTCAGCCATTCTCCACTGAGCAGTGCTCTGAGTCTATTGATGAGCCTAGGCCTGTCTCTAGGGTCACTGGGAATTTTCCTAAGGGCTTGTCCGAGGATGGGGAATCCACAACAGCAGAAAAGGCTCTGCAAGCCATCTCTCTCAGATTCTGAACAGGTGTGACTGGCCGCTCTGCATGGGATTTCCACTGCCATGTGCTATGGTGGAATATTCACAGACATTCACACAATGGGATGGAAGGTGAAGCTCAGCCGTTATCCTCCTGCCAGACGATGTCATCTGACAGGTAAGGTCTAGAAATTCCAACAGAAGCAGATCAGCAATACATTCCATTTCCCACTCTCGGCTTGGCATGCACTGAGAAGGAAACGTGTGGAGGGGCCGCTCACCACCACCCAGCCTCGCAAAGAATGTGGACACAGGAAGGAAGCTGAGATACAAACAAAAGCCCAAGTGAAAGACACTCAAGGATGGGCTCTATTGTGTAAGATGAGTTCTCTAGTTCACTGGAGATGAGGAATGCTACAAATTATAATTTCAAACCCTGGAAGGCAAGCTACACAGCGTTCCTTTCACATCTGAATTTCTATACAGCATGTTTTCCTGTTAACTGGAGCTGCTGAGAAGTCAAGGTCCTCTGAACACTCACAGTGCCTTATTTGAGCTTTTAAAAGCAAGGTATAAATATCAATGCTGCTCCAGGATACACAGAATAAAATTTAACATCGTTTGAGGGAGTTTTACTTCCCTGGCACTGCTGGAAGTACTTTAAGTGTATTATCTCATTAAATTTAAAATTCACCATCCTAAGAAACCAGACCGACTGTCCCTGTCCCTGGATCTCAGCCAGGTTCTGAGAAGCACAGTAAGTGGCTGGATCCCATAGTTGAGATTGTCTTTCCTTTCCTCCCTTATTGCCTGCCTGCCTGCCTGCCTGCCTGCCTGCCGGCCTCCCTCCTTCCCAGCCTCCCTGCCTCCCTGCCTCCCTCCCTCCTTCCCTTCCTTCCCAACACAGGGCAGACCTCAGAGCAGCTGGCCTCCAACTCACCATCCTCCTCATTCAGCCACAGGAGGACTAGAATGGAGAGGCTGAGGGGTAGCCTGGCTCCAGTCCATCCCAGGGCCACCAAGAGAATCACTTAGCAAGCTTCCAGCAGACGGGTGCCTACCCTATAATTACAAGGGGAAGGCAGCCGAAAAACCCGTGGTGTCCGCACAGAAAAGCCCTTTGCAGAGTGGCTTAGCATCAGGTCAGTTTTCTCCTTTAGCCTGTTTGTTGCTCTCCCACTAAGGCAGAAAAAATGTTCACCTTCACGAGGACTGCCAGCTCTTCAGAGCCTCCTAGAGTTTCCCTAGAGCACAGGCTTCCTGTTTCCCTCCCTTCGGGGTCACCTATGTACTTTTGATGGCAGCAGCCCTTACACGTAAAATGCCCAAGTGGCTCACACCCCAACCCCCTCCCTGTCCCTTAGTGACCCCTACACACACAGCATGAAAACCAGCAAACTTGGTCTTGCTAATCTGTTTGCTAGTTCCTAATAGATAAAAAGCACAAGGCCAAACCTGTTTTCCCCCAGGCCTCTTTGGACCCTTCCCTGTGTGTCAGTCAGAGCCCACATTTTCACACGTGTTTCAATTCAGAAGGCTAGAAATCGCCTCTTTCCGGGCCGCCGCTCCAAACCCACAACTAACACAACACTTAATGACCCTCATGGGGACAGTGTGGTTTCCTGGGAAGTTTTCTTCTGTCAATCATCTGGAGGTCTATGAAGCGGCCCCCCACAGCGCCAGTTCAGCATCAGCCTGGTTTGGAGGCTTAGGTATTTTGTTTGGGATTCTCCTAGCAATACTAGGGGGCAAGGATAAGCAGTACCAGCGCCTCCCTCGCCTTGCAGAGGCCTGTCATTGTCTAAAGAAGAGATGATTCCAGGCACATGCCCTCCCCAAGCAGGTGCAGTGCGGCCCATGTTCCAGGACAACTTCCAACTGAGCTCCACTGAGCCTCAGAGACACAGAGACCTTCCAAAGGCACTGTGAATGGCTTTTCTAGTTTTATTGCCCCACTGCTTAATGTCTATGTCGACTTTTCAGAGAGCTATCTCCCCAAGAAGCCCGCATGAGTAGTTGCCTTTCTAGCACTAAACAAGCCCTTTGGTCATCTCAGTGTGGTTGTGGGCATTGCCCAGGAGTAAAAACTATGGGAGTGGAAAAAAATACAGCTGCAATATTGACCCTAGAAAGGCAGGTCTCCCTGCCCTTCCAGAGACCTTGCTGTGAGGGTCAAACTTGGTATTTTGGTTCACTGTGGGATGCCCTGAGTTCAGCACTCCTGAAGTGGAAGAAGCTGCAAGGATTATCTTTTAAGTGGAACCAGAATGTCTTAGAGGGAGCCTCATTTTCTTCCATTAAATGGAAGGATAAGGCTTCATGTGTTTCCTTTAGATTTGGAGATTTGATTTGCTTTAGTCTGCATAAGAAGGGAAAGATATATCTAACATATCTCACAAAATACCCATTCTAGGTACACACATCCTCATTTTATTTGGGAACACATGTAATACCACCTGCCTGCAATTGATAAACTCCAAGGCTTGAGAAAAGATTATGTTTTAAATTATTTGTGTGTGTGTGTGTGTGTGTGCAATCATGTGTACACCACAGCTCTCATATGTAGGTCAGAAGACAACTTGTGAAACCTAATTTTCTCCTTCCATCATGTGCATCCTGGGGCTCGAACTCAGGGCTCCAGGTTTAAAGCCAAATGCTTTTACTCAATGAGCCATCTTGCATGACCTTAGTTTTAAATATAAACTCAAAATTTTGAAAGAGAGCCAGAGAAGTTTTTTTTTTTTTCAAACTTTCTTTTGGGGATATAAGAAGAATGTCTGGAGACGAGGAAATAGAAATGGGTCATATTGTGGATAAAGTGTGTGGAAGGTATCATACTGGCGTGTGGGTGGAGGGATATCACACTGGAGCATGGGCGGAAGGATATCACACTGGAGCATGGGCGGAGGGATATCATACTGGAGCATGGGCGGAAGGATATCACACTGGGGCATGGGCGGAGGGATATCATACTGGTGAAGAAGCAGGGATCTGCTGCTGAAGACTTTGCTGAACCTTAACCACGACCCTGATGAAGAAGACTGAAAGTGAAGGCTGGGGTAGCAATTTCAAGGTGGAATGTTCTGCAGTTGTGTTAACACCTGAGAGGGGAAGCTTTCTGGAAGAATCATGAGCTTATGGAGAGAAGTTAGATATTAAAGACACACAAGGGGCAGACAACTGACCGGATGGATCCCATGCCTGGGTAGGAGAGGGTGTGGTGGATGGTCTGAGTGGATCTAGGGTAGAAACTGCACTGTGGCAGTTCCTACCGATGCGGCTCAGCCGTCACTGAAACCTGGCATCAGCAACCACAGGAAAGACGATGGGAGGGAAAGGCACAGAGGGCTGAGAAGAGCAGAAATGGGACTGAGTCTGAGGATCATCTGAACCTCTTGCATATTTCAGACATGTGTCAGTGTTTCGAGAAGACAGAGGAAACTGGTTGGCAAGGTACTGTGATAGAGAGAACACAAATCGTGACAAACAAGGGCAGCACCGTGAGCCACGTTTATTCAGAGAAGAAGTTTGGAACTGGGAGGTGGCTCGGTGTGGAAAAAGTGCTTGGTACTCCAGACAGAGAACCAGAGTTCAATCCTTGGAACCCAGTGGTACACATCTGTAATCCCAGCACTCCTAGGAAGAGACAGGGGAAGTGGAGATAAGAGAATTGGCCAGACGCTTGCTGACCACCTAGCTAGCCTGGAGAAGGCAGTATAGGACACAAAGCAATGGAGACATGCTTGTCAGAGAGAGCAGACCTCCAAAACTTGCCTTCTGGCCTGCACAGGATCTCTCTCTCTTTTCTATCTTTCAAACAGATAAAAAATAAAGAAAAAGCAGTATGTATAAAACCAGAGATGGATGGGGTTTGGAAAATACTATGGTATACTAAGACCCTTTGAATGGGTGAGGATATCGTGCGAGGGGCTGTCCCACATCACAATCGATTCCTGTAGTGTGGATCAGGGGTCACAGAGGTGGCACAAGGACAGAGGGAAGAGGCGGGACCCTGAGACGGCAAAGCCACAGATAATCCATGGTACTTGGCTGATGCTGGCCCAGCTTCTGCTTTGGTGTACAGGTCCATCCCATCAGAATCGAAGACCATGCAGGGTGCAGCATGGGTGTGAAAGGAGCCAAGCCTGGGATTTGTGCATTAACTGTAAAGCTCCTGCTGCCTACATAAAAGTGGCCTTAAATTTTTGATCTGTTATTGGTACTGTTGCTGTTGGTGATAAACTAAAATACATATTATAAAGTCAGTTATTCAACAGCCAGAGATTAGACATCCCTTCAGTGGCTCCCGAGTAAGTTCTTACTGCAAAACTTTATGCCATTTTTCAGCGTGATACTGCCACAACACTCAGACTCATAATTTCATATTTAGTAGCTTTTCATTTTTGCAGAAGCCAAATGCAAAAGGTAAAATGTGCCACTGTGCTTTACAGACTGAGGTGATAATGGTGACACGGAGCACAGCTGGCTTTTGCATTAATCATCTTTAACATCACTTATTTGATAGATGCATTTGCTCTCCCCTGAGGCTACTTATGGCAAAATGTAGAATTTTATGAATAATCTTTGGTTTCAGCTGTAGGATTAAAAAAAAGCAGATGCTGAGATGGCTGGGTACATGGAGTCTGATTTGCTCACTTTTCAAACTCAAAGAGAAAATGGCTAAAAGAAACAAGGAAAGTCCACAATGCACCAGAGGCTAATGCAGAGTGATTCTGTGATGGGAAAACTGGGGAGTATCTGAGTTAAGCTGAGTTTGAAAACAGACACGAATGCATGACAAAATGCTGATTTCAAAGCCCAGCACCAAAGCAAAACCTCTTCCTGTCTAGAACTAAGGGGCTATTGTTCACCAGTCCCCTGGAATTTTAATCAGTGAGTACACAAGAAGAGGAACTGGGCATCAGTTATAGTAAAACACACCTTTGGATAAGCAGCATCAGAAGCTGTGACTTAAACAGTGAGGTCAGACACTTTATAAATTTACGCGACTTCCACACAACGGTTCTCCTGCCCATGGCTCACTCTGACTAGCATGTACATGATTGCTTTCTATACTTCTACAGGGACTTGCATATATGTTATTCTCACACCCGACGCGTTCATGTGTGATACTTTCATACCTGAAGTGTGCACATGTGGTATTCTGTCTGTATTCTGTCAATCATGTTTTAAATAAACACTGATTGGCCAGGCAGGAAGTATAGGTGGGTCAACCAGACAGGAACTAGAGGTGGGGTGATGAGAACATGAGAATTCTAGGAAGGAGGAAGCCCATTCCTCCCATTCCAGCCCAGACCACCAAGAAGCAAGATGTAATCTACCCAGCTG
>LOEQ01005256.1:7346-27655 GCA_001685075.1 Bramus lutescens
CCCAAAAGCAAGTGCTCTCTGTGATAAACAACTCCATATATGGCTAAGGCCAGATCATGCTATGATCGTAAGCTGCTTGCGTATGCGAGGACCTATGTACAGTGCCCACGTGGCAATCCAGGGTTGGTAGCCCAGGCCTACTTTAGGGCTGGGAGAGGCTTTCCCGGGGAGAGAGAAGCCATTGTTATAGAGTCCTGAATAAACTGCTTGCAAGAAGAGCTCCGGGGTTGCATCATCTTTGCTGGTCGAGGCAGTCGCGACAAGAAGGAACATTTATTATACTACTATCTTAACTTTCTAACTTAAAAATGAAAAAGAGCAAACTGAATCTTTAAAATGGTTCAATATATATTTAATAAAGATTAACGAAGAAAAATGACAAAGTTTACAGGGGAAATTAACTAGTTTGAAATTTGACTTTTTTTTGGAAAACTAATAAATATAAAAACCTGCAGATACAGTCACTAAAGGATAGAGTATATTTAAATTGCTAGAGGAATGGAATATAACTACAGTACTCACAGACACTGAGCTATAATGGAGTGACTTCCTTTACATGTCATCTTTAGAATAGACAAATATACAGACAGGAATTAGGTCACTGTGTCTGTGAGGAATGGACCATGGGGAGTGTCTTTAATGGGTGCAGCATTATTAAGGATAATGAAACATTATGATGCAGTTATTGGAAATAGACTTATTACATATATACATGTAAAGTATATATACATACACACATATATGTATATATACTTTAAAAAGCATTGAATTGAATACAATAAAAGTATAAACATTGTAGTCAGTAACTTGTATTTTAATTTTAACAATACTATCTAAAGAGTACATGTGGTTGATTTTTGTCTGTATTTTTTCAATGTCTGTTATCAAATGAAGATTTGGATAAAGACGAAGAGAAGGTGGTGGTGGCAGGCGGAGGAGATGATGCCGAGGAGAAAAAAAATGCTTGATAAAATAGTTTCTTTCTCTGTGTATGTGTGAAGACACATCTACACACTTCACGTGTGAATGTAAACACGTTTTTCAGGGGGTGTGTATCATGGTTAGATGAAACCTTACATCCACTGTTTCAGACAAGGTCTCTCTGTGGGTCTCTGCTGCTCACAGGAAGCTCGCTGACACGCGCAAGCTGACGGTGATGCTGCTGCCTCCACCTTCTCTCTTTCCATAGTGGTGCAGTAGATTACAGCTATGAACAGCACTGCACCTGACGTATGTGAGTTCTGGGTGTCTGAACTTGTATCGTCAGGCCAGTACTCTACTCCTGGGACATTTCTCGGCCAATAATTATTTTATGAATGAATTTCCCACCATGAATTTCAAGTATATATTTAAATGTAAATGATCAAAATCCCTTTATCAATCTCTGTTCTTACTTTTTCCTATAACAAATTTCTAATTAAGAGATTCTTTTTGTAGTGGGCTCGTGTGAGGTGACTAAGTGAGAGGAGTACAAGGGGGTTGTTTATGCAGAGGATAAGAATTAAATCCATAAATGAGATAATAAAAAGGCCAACCTGTCAATGTAAACGTATCATCCCCATGAGAAGTAAGACTTCATAAAACTTCTACCCTTGCACGTGTCAGTAAAATTTTATCCAGACAGAATGTTCGGATGTTAAGTTTATGAGCAAGCATGGGATACTTCCTGGTGTTAACTAAAAACCATGAATGATTTTTTTTTAACTTTTTCTCAATTCAAAGTTAAACAATATCTATTGTCTTAGTCTCATTACTTTGCAGTGCACACAATTACTTTCCCTGTTCTTAGGTCAATCCAGTCTTTGTTCAATTTTGGGTTTCCTAGAATGACAATACCAATTCACAATGACAAAACACTTAAAAATAACATGAACTAGATCAATGTAAATTAAAAAAAATCTGTTCTTGGGGTTTCCAAGGAACTCTTTTTAATGTTCTAAAAATAACCAAAGTAATTGACATGTAAAATGAAAAAAAGATTGTTTTAAAAAAATATAAATAAATAAATAATAAAATACCAAAAGGCAAAAACTTCCACAAGTTACAGAACACAGAGAATAATCAAATACATACGACATTAAAAGGAGAAATAAAAATACAGACTATGACAAAGACACTCCAGAGCTCTACAATGTATGGTAAGCAATTGCTTTTTATTACCATATTAAGTGAACTACAGTGTGTGACTTCTCTTCTGTCCAGGGCACAGTATGACAATACTTGCTCTTATGTTTGTAAATTTGTCTGCCTTTGCCTTGCAAATAATCTCAGAAAGCTAGAATGCTTGCTGCTCAAATAAACTCATCAAGGTACCTTGGTTGATATTTAGCTCATTTGATCACTTATGAAGTTTACAAAGAATATTTTCTTCTAACCTTTTGGTAGAAATCTATTTTGTGTATTTATTGATTAATTTTTCATGAATATCTTTGTGAGGTATCCGAAATTCAGAATATTGTCTATATTACACCATCCTCTACAACGCACAGTAAATTCTGCTCTCATTCAGGTTTGTAGAGTAAAAAAGCCTTTCAGTAACTGAAACAAACCTGCTTTGTAGCAACAACTGATCATTTTTAGAATATCAAAAAACTCCTGAGATTTGGTTTTAATTTTACCTTGAATTGTATTAGTTATTTTTCCTCATTTCAGTGCTTGGTTATGCACAGATTTTCATGAAATAAACTACATAATATTATTACTATAAAAATAGATGGACTAGTTTTGTAACTTATTTCAGTTTTATGAACCGTGGTACTTGAGTAACTCAAAACTTTAATTCCAATCTGTAGCTATCAGAAAAAAAAAATTCAAAGAATACAGGCAAGGTCCTATCATTTGTCTGTCTTCATTTCTTTCCAAACTCTTGCCATTCTTTCATCTTACTTGTATATTTTTTAGGGTATAGAAAAACTTCCTTTCCCTTGATCAAGAGGCAGTACATAAAAATGGACATAAGAACCCTAAAATTTGAATCAACACGTACAACCTTGGACATTTCAGGGTGTATCTACACTGAGTACGACTGGATATCTACATCCTGCTAAACATAGAAGCACCTAGAACATGCCTGTTAAACTGAGGGGACCATGATGCAGGAAACCATTTTGTTTCATGAAAGATAATGTTGGGATTCTACACTTGGTGTTACACTAATAATCACTTCTAGAAAGTGACCAATTTTATTAAGCTTCCCCATCCATACTTATTTAGCATTTCTAAAATGGATTCTTCTGGAAGGTAAAAAGGATGTTTTGCTGATGTTGTTCTTTTTTCCTAATTGCTTATTACAATTGAATAGATGTGTCTGTTGCAAAGACTTTGTATGGCCAGTACCTTTCAGGCAGGTAATACCCTGCATGGTGTCCCAATCTACCAATAATTTTTTCTAAGGATTTATAAGATTATTTCAGAATTGAAAGATATTTTTAGCACATGTCTTTCAATAGTGTACAACTAAAATTGAAAGTAAATTACAAATAAACAAACAAATCAATCAATTTAAATCAATTTAAATATTTTTACCTGTCTGTAACTCTAGTCTTTCCTCCCACCGCACTCCCTCCTATGGTATTAGTCTAATCATTTCTACTTACTGCTTCTCTTCTCGTTTTTTGAAAGGTTCTTTTCCTTCTGCAGATAAGATTGTAAGCTATGTAATATTTTCACTTGTGGTGTATAGAATATTTTATCCTCTTTTTCTTCTTTCCCGCAGCAACTGTCAGTAAAGTAGCCTTGATTTTTTAAAAAAAATGCTTAATTCTGTGGCTTAGTTATAGAGACAGGAAGCAAACCGATGCAAATGGAAATCGATTCTTTTTTCTCTTGTACCCTCCAAAACAGAAGTGTGTTTTCCTAGATGCCTGCTGAATTTGAAATTTTTTTTCCCACACTGCTCTACGTCATTCCTCTAGAAACTTTAAGATTCTTTAAAAGTATCTACAAAATTAGGTGAAGGGTAAAATTATGAATTTCCCACTTGGAAGAAAGTGGCTTAAATTCTATCCAATTATTTGCCATGACAACCAGCTAAACACAAAAGGGCTGGAATGGATGTAGAGCACTGCCTCTATAATCATCACTGTATGTCCTTCAAATCATGGATATGCAGCACCACCATCCCCGGCTACTTCAGGGCCATAAGCCTACACGGTAATTACATGCTTTGGAACACTCCACTTAAGTGCATCAATAATCTAGTGAGTGAACATGTTCTTTAATTCTGCACCTGTAAATGGAGGGAAAAATAAAGAAAATATCTCTATAAAAAATGGAAAGGAAGACAAATAAATTAGGCAGCCAAATTATTTTTAGCTGTTTCTGTGTGATTTCCTTCTAAAGTTCAGATGCTTATTAATTCAAGGCTTTCCACAAATGAAAAACTATTTTTCTGTTCTTGTGAATATAAGGTTAGACTATAGCAATGAAGAAGCTGAAAACCATACAAAAACCACTCTGTTATGCTGATTTTAACATTTAATGTAACCATTTATAACATGCATTATAAAACTCTAAAGATTTCTTATTTCAGACCAGAATAGTGTCTCTATCTAACTACTTCTAGTAAGATTTAGACTGTAACACATACTGATGTCAAAACATCTAACTTAAAAAAAATTAGCAAGTCATGACATTACACATCTGTACTAACCAATATGGTATAAATATTAAAAGAAGGCATTTCTGTTTACATGGAGTATGTGTGTGTGTGTGTGTGTGTGTGTGTGCATTTGTGCATATTGCATGTTTGGGTATACATGCATGTGTGTATGTGTGCATTTAGTTTATGAACTAGTACATTATATTGAAGAGGAAAATTAATACTTAGTTCAATAGGGCAGAAAATAAGCCATCAAAACTTCTGGGAGAAATAGTGGTTGTTATGAAACAGTAAGACCTGTCTTCTCCCATCTGCCATATAGTCAAATCAAGCACAATGTCTAATCTTTTGGAAGTCTAAATTTATTCTAAAAATAAAATGGCTTTATAATGAGTTCCTATATTTTGTTGAATTTCAATACATTAGTTATTAAAATTATACAAAAGACATCGACATATTTACTGCTATAAATAAATTTTCTTAGTGGGTTTTTTCTATTTCTTCAGTAAGAAAAATGAGAAAAACAAAAAAGTGAATCTGTATACAGGCCAACATTTAATGGCAAACAAGCATTGTTCAATAGCAATACTCAATGTAAAATACATCTTTTATGTTAATTTCAACATATACCTATATTGATATTCAAGAAAAACCTTTCCATAATTTTAGACTATCCAATAAAATTAAAAATCAGATAAAAGTCTACATTTATAAATGATATAAAAAGAATTTACCAAATTGTCAGAATATAATGTGTTATATTTTAAATGTATTTATTTCAGAGTAATTTTAATTTTTTTCTTTTAATTATAGATTTTTAAATTGATGAGCATCTTTTAAATATTATTCTGTCTATGAACATAACATTATGTTTAATTTCCAATTCACTTCTTAAAAGTAATCATATATTCTAATAGTCTTTGGGAATCAAGAATACATAATACAAATTCTTTTTTATTTTTATTTTTATTATTTTCTGGTTTTTCAAGATAGGGTTTCTCTACCTAGCCTTAGAGCCTGTCTTGGAACTCACTCTAGACCTCCCCGCTGGCCTCGAACTCTCAGAGATTTGCCTGCTTCTGACTCCCGAGTGTGGGGATTAAAGCATGCGTCTACTCCATCCAGCTAAATTCTTTCTAATAGATAAATGAAAAATATGATTTATTTTCGGAACTTATTGCCCAAATTAAATCATTCTCATAGTTCAAAGTTATATTTAACTTGAAACTTTACATGAAGTATTCTAAAACACTTTTGATAACTATTAATTTAATATTTGCTTCCTCTTTATGATTGCGGACCTCTGAAGACTTCTTAGACAAGTAGAGATGTGTGAAATATTCAGCTCTTAATAAATAAGAATCTTTCTATTGAAACAATATCATATGATTTAGGGAAACCAATTTTCTTTTTAATTTTATGGTACCAAATGCAAATTACTTTAATTGACTATGGGCCATCCACAATCTAAATCTGTGACAAACTGTTAGTTTTCTTTTGAAGGAACTGTAGACAATCATCCAAGAGTTCACATATGTTGCTACAACTTCTTGTTTTATACACACATGAGCAGTACAACATCCAGCCATATAACAAGATGATGCTAGACTTGCTGAGATTTACTTACAAGGCTGAAATGTAGAGAGAAAATTGAAACTTTGTTTTAAGCCCATTAGGAGGTTTCATGGTACTGCAGAACCTCCCCAGATCGCTGTAATTACACCCATGGAGTATTCCCCAAGGGTCACCCACTAAGAAGCCAAAGTGGGAATCCTAAGGGTTAAGCACCCACATGATCTAACAACAGTTTTGCATTTTATTTATATTTCTAATTAGTTTGGTTTGCTCGTCATGATTAGAAGAAGGCAAATGATAATATCAAAAGAAGGCCGTTTTAAAAAAAATCACATTCTTCCTTGGCCGACGTCTATGACCTCCACAGAAATCCAAGCTAGAGTGTTACCTTTGAGTAGACAACGGAGTGCAGATTAATAAGACATATAGAAACTATCTCTTGGTGTCATCTAGTGGTTGCATTTCACCACTACATAAAAGAAATGCTTTATTGGTTTCCTGAGTAAAAGTTGTTTTATTACGTTTGCTGCTGGCTGGAGTAAAAGAAGCTGCCACTTTTCACAGACAAGAGAGGGCCAGTAGCATTCAAGACTTGCCAGGTTCTTCACCCTTGGCCCTTCACTGCGCCTTCTTATGAGGTCAAGGCGCATGGAGAAGGCAAAATCAGTTATCATACTGGTGTGAAGGTGAGGCTGGATGCCCCGTTTAGGTTGCACGGCTGAGTGACTGGGTGTTGTTGGGGGACAGCTATAGCCAGCACACAAGGTATTTTCTTTTAGCTGGTTGAACAGCACTCAACGGACTCTGACAGCCCAAGCTGACATGCTAACAATCTGATTGCAGACGGCAATGGTTGGAGCCTCCGAGTGATAGAGAAGAGTCCCCTGACCTTCCTGTCATCTGCTCGCTCAATCTCGATCCTAAGATAGGAGCACTGAACAACTCTCACCAGAAAGGTGACATGGTGAAAATAAGTTATCATGCCGAAATGTCATCTCTAATGTTATAGTTCCTTTAAGACGAACTGTAATTTCTAATATAACTTTGCAATTTTGAAAGGAAAGGGCACCAAAGCTGGGTTGACAGAAATAAATTATCCAGATAATTAAGGCTAACTATTCCACTTTCTTCGACTCCCTGGCCCACACACAGACAATAATAGGGCTCAATTATTTATAATTCAGAATTTTTTCTTTAAAAAAAAAGGTTTTCAATAAAACTCGTGTTTGAATAGCTCAAAATTATTATCATTAGGAAGAGAATTGTTAGCAAATTATAATCAGGAAATGTACAAATTTTCAATTATCATAGTTTCTGTTAGTGTGTTCAGTGTAATAGCAGAGAAGGCATGATTTAAGAACAGAATCAGTGAGGCTGAAACTTTATTCTCATTTTGCTATTACTTTCTGTTATTTTCAGACAAATTTTGTGGGCTTCTAAAATAGATTTGTCTATATCAAACAGTGTTTTTAATTTCAGCTGCTTACTTTATATTACCATGGACAATTTTAATTAAGCTCATATAACTTTATTGATATTTTCTTTCTCTGGAGTATAATTATTTTAATTTTTGTATGTCTTACACACAACTGCAGATCAATAAAGAGAACAGAATGGGAACATGAGCAGGTATAAGCTTCTAGAAAATTCTTTGGTCCAGTTTTGTAAATGAGTATGGTATTACTAGTATTTTTGTGATGTCCATATCAATGTATAGATATCTATAAGTTATACTATATTCATACATGCATATTCTTTCATGCAGATATTTGTATGAATATACACAAACTAACTCTAAAGGTAACATGTATTCATATGTAGAAAGAGAGAGATACACACATGATCTCCCAGAGAAATAATATCAATTCATATATAGTAATCCAAACTGCTTTAGACTGATTGCTTTCTGTCCATCTCAAAAATTTAGGTTTCTTCAAAAAAAAATTCAGATATATAGGTAACTTAATTTCATACCACATGTGAAAAAGAATCGAATTTGGTTAATATGACTCTCATTTTGGTTGCTTTATCTTATCTACTCTCTTACAACAGTTGACCAGAAAACAGTAAAAAATTGTTTAGTATGTATATGTTCATAAGACTAGGGAATGAACTGTCACATTTGAAACCACACAAGGAACTACTGCAAGTAAAAATCATTAAAACATGCCTACTATTTATTTTGTTATATTTTTCTTCTAGATAAACTTTAGTTAATAGTGGGATCCCTTGTGATTTTTTCAAGGTTCCTTAATGTTATTTTGCTCATTCTGCCTTTTCTTCTGCATTTGCCTCCCTATTCCCTAAAAAGCACCCTGTTTCATATTTCCCCTATCAGATGATTTGTATCCTGTGGTCTTTCCCAGGAAAGAGCACATCAATTGGTTGCCTAGTACCAGATGGTCAGCCCCGAAAACATACATGAAATTAGCCTTATATTTACTAAACAAGTTACATAGGAATCTAAGTAAACACCCATACATACATGCATACAGTGACCATCAGTGAAAGACAAGGACATGAATTGGAATGAGATATGCAAGGCCATATAGGAGGATTTTGAGAGAAGAAATGGAAAGGAAAAATGCTTCAATTATATTATAATCTTAAAAATATTAAAAAGGATAGTTCTCAGGCTATTGATACATTTTCAAATATGTTTCCTTCATTAGCTTTAAAGCCAGAGTACACAGAAAAATACCTTTATAGAATAAAACAAATAATTTAAATATGGGGTGTGAAAAGAAGGAGCTGTTCTAATGCTCAATGAGCAGAGCCTATATAAATAAGTAGATGAAGAAGTAGATGGATGGAGACTCAATCAGGCAAATAGGAAATTTAAAACTTCTCAGTGTTTGCATTACTAGATCCATACAGTGGACAACACTACTGGATCCGAGCTAAACTGCTCTTTGTCGTCCTCCAAAATTGCAGGTGAAGCTTTTGCAGAAATTAAATTTAGTATCATTTAAATTTGTTATTCTTAACCAAACACTATGTCATATATATTATAGGTATGCTAGATGGCTTTTAAAATAGACTTTACTTACTTATCAGTCAATACTTTTTCAAAAAAGTGACAAAATTTAAATTCAGTTGCATTTTTCGACAATGATAAGGTAAAATGGGGGGGCTGTGGGTTAAAACATTTTCATCATCATCCCCCACAATCCTTTCTATACAATGCAGTGTCTTAGTGTTCAAAATTTCTACTTTCCAAAATATTGAAAAACAATGCTTTGTCCTCAGGAAACTCCATGACTCACAGTTCTTACTGAGTCAGCCCAGCTCTCTGGCTGCTGTGTAATACTGATGTTTGAGGAATTCATCTCTTGCCTTTTTCAGTTAATATTTCTTAGCATGACTACATATTGGAAAAATAGCCTTGATTGTAACAGAGCACACACATAAAATGTTCTATTAAGCAAGCCTCTCAGGTTCATATTTAATGCTGGAGCTATGATTGGATCAGTTTTAGCTTCTTACATAATTTGATTTGTGCACACATGGATTTTCCTCCCAAAATATCATACAGTAGCTATAAGGTTTTTTATAACCAACTAGTCCTTTAAGATAGCTTTCATTTAAAAGAGATAGTCCATTTATATAGGAGTTTTCTGTCTCTCCAAATTGTGAAATTGTTTCTTATAATACACGTGCACCTAGTATAACATTCAGGGAAATTAAAATCACAAGTCTTTAAAGGGGATACTAGAAGGCCCTCTTTTGATTTTTCTTCCTTTCACTGGTAGATTTGATGTTTGCATTTTTAACTCCCACTTCTTAATACACGGCCACACACTAAGGAGGCTGATGACAGAGATTGGGCATCTGTCCTGCATTTCTCACCTCCAGGATCTTTTGACACGCGAGAGAAATAAAACTGAAAACTATAGAAGTAACATCTCATATTCGTTGCCATTGCAGAGCAATTTACCATAGGTTTAGAGGTATAATCTTAGAGGTCCCATGAACTGGATGTCTTGGGGTAGGTTGGTTACAGCCCCAGCAGTCTCAAAAGTGCAAGCTCTTTTGATGGAGTGTCCTTATACAGTCTTGGGGCTCAGTGACAATATTTAATTCTATGGGATTTTGTGATGGACTCTATAAAGCAGTCCCACTCTAGCCCAGAACTGAGTATAATAAAGGGTTCTTTATTTAGGGGTAGATTCACAGAACACAGTCCTCTGCATGAGTGGGGAACAGGAACTGAATCTAGCAGCTGAGAGAGAGAGAGAGAGAGAGAGAGAGAGAGAGAGAGATCACAAGTTTTACATTGTTTTTTTTATAGAGACCACTTCCAAGTGGGCTGGTATCTTAAAGGCTATTGGTTGAAGGAGTTCCCACAGCACCTCTCCCTTTTGTCTAAATGAGAGAGCATTAAGCCTAATACAAAACTATATACAATAAAAGAAATTTTAAGTATAAAGATTAAAATTATAATCAACATAAACAATATCAAGCAAGAAACGTATGATAAATGTTTAAATAATTATCTTAGGAGTCTAAGTCTTGTATTAGAAGTGGCTTGTCTAAGTCATAAGAGGAAAGTTACTATTACTGTCTAGTGTTCAACATCATTGAGGACCTGAGAAGGGAAATAAGATTACTTGAGTAAACAGGAAGTGCAATCAAGCAACTTCTAAAACTTTAGAATTGACAGAGGCATCATGCTAACTGGACAGTCGTCCAAAGTTCTTCAGCTTACAGGCCCATAGTATCTGGTAGGCTTTTACATGAAGCAGGAAATTTGAAAGGGTATTTTACCTTATAATGGCAAAGTTCATCAGTTGCTT
Organism: Bramus lutescens; assembly: GCA_001685075.1. Classification (NCBI taxonomy): domain Eukaryota; kingdom Metazoa; phylum Chordata; class Mammalia; order Rodentia; family Cricetidae; genus Bramus; species Bramus lutescens. The sequence continues at coordinate 18,318 of LOEQ01005256.1, forward strand.
TCTTTTGTGTCTTACAGAATATCTGGCAGTTACTTTTTTGGAGCAGGAACCCTGAAGTATTGTCTCACCTTGTTTTGGCAAGTCCAGAAGTCATTTTTTTCTGTGGCTTCTACATGTTCATTTCATACACCATATATCAAGCAATCCAGGCACGAGCAGTTTCTTGCCCAAATGACTGATCTTGCCACAATGACTGCAAACTCCATAAGGAGTTTTTTCAGTGCCCATCAGCTCGGAAGTAAATTGGTACTGCCTGAAGCAGACATGTCTCATTTTTGAGAATATGTTAAATTATTAAAACATTTTAAATGACATATTCTTTAAGTCTTTGAAAGGTTTGAAGAATGCTTATCCATCTGAAATATATCTCTATATAGCTGGAAAACCTAACTAACATAACTACAAGCTTGACTATTATAAATGACTATTAATCCATAATTTTAAATTAAACATTGCATTTTAAAATGAGATTGTATAAACATAATACCTTAAACAAGAGTAGAAATATACATACACACAGTGTAACAAAATCAACCTTAAGTCTATATCAAAAAACCAAGATCATACCAATGCAAAGTATTCCTCTATATATCATAGTTGTTCCAGCCAGTGGATTAGCAGAGCAAAGCCAGGTAGGAAATCCAAATAGAGATACAGAAAGTAGGCAGAGTCAAGGAGATGCCACATAGCTTACAAAGGTGACAGATGCCTTGGAACCCTACCAGTAGGTCGCAGCTTCATGGTGATACACAGAAATGGGTTAAATTCATCTTTTGGGGTCTGCGTTATTTCACTCAGGATGGTGTTTTTTAGCTCCATCCATTTGCATGCAAAGTTCAAGATGTAGATATGCTATTTTTTTTATCAATGAGTAGTACTCTAGTGTACAAATGTGCCACATTTTCTTTATCCATTCTTTGGTTGAGGGGCATCTAGGTTGTTTTCGGGTTCTGGCTATTACAATTAATGCTGATATAAACATAGTTGAACAAATGTTCTGGTAGTATGATTGAGTATTCTTTGGGTATATGCTTAAGAGATGTATTGCTGGGTCATGAGTTAGGTTGATTCCCAATTTTCTGAGAAACTACCATGCTGATTTGTAATTTGGTTGAGCATCTTTTGGATATATATCAAGAGTGGTTTTGCTAGGTCCTGAGGTAGGTTGATTCCCAATTTTTGAGAAGCCACAATACTGATTTACAAAGTGGTTGCACACATTTGCATTCTGAACAGCCATAAATGAGTGTTCTCTTTACTTCACATCCTTTCCTGGTGTGGGAGGTCCTTCTGTCTATGTGTTGATTTTATTGGTTAATGAATAAAGAAAACTGGCTAGGCCTATAGCATGAGAGGAGGAAAGTGGAGTTAGTAGAGATGCATTGGAACCAATGCCGGAGATAGTCGTGCTGAAACTTTGCTGGTAAGCCACTGCCATGTAGCAATACATAGATTAATAGAAATAGGATAAATTAAGATGTAGTAGTTATCCAATAAGAAGCTAGAGTTAATGGACCAAGCAGTGATTTAATTCATACAGTTTCTGTGTGTTTATTTCAGGTCTAAACTAGTCGGGTGGCTGGGATGAACAAGCAGACCCTTCTCCTTTAACACTCTCCAGCATAAGCTACCATTGGTGTTTTTGATCTAAGCCATTCTGACAGGTGTAAGATGGTATTTCAGAGTTGTTTTGATTTGCATTTCCCTGATGGCTAAGGATGTTAAACATTTACTTAAGTGTCTTTTGGCCATTTGAGATATCTTTTGAGATTCTGTTTAGTTCTCTACCCCATTTTTTAATTGGGTTATTTATTTTGATGTCTAAATTTTTGAGTTCTTTATATGTTTTGGAGATAAGTCCTTTGTCTGTGGGGTAGTCAAGATCTTTTCCCATTCAGTAGGCTGCCTTTTTGTCTTACTGACTGCGTCCTTTGCTTTACAGAAGTTTCTCATTTTCAGGAGGTCCCATTTATTTATTGTTTCTTTCAGTGTCTGTGCTACTTGGGTTATATTTAGGAAATAGTCTCTTGTGCCCATGTATTGAAGGCTACTTCCCACTTTATCTTCTATCAGGTTCAGTGTGGTCACATTTATATTGAGGTCTTTAATCCATTTGGACTTGAGTTTTGTGCATGGTGATAGATATGGATCTATTTTTATTCTTCTACATGTTGACATCCAGTTATGCCAGGACCATTTGTTGAAAATGCTTTCTTTTTTCATTGTCTAATTTTAGCTTCTTTGTCAAATATCAGGTGTCTGTAGGATTGCGGCTTAATATCCAGGTCTTCAGTTATATTCTATTGGTCAACCTCTCTGATTTGAGTGAGGTAACTAAGATCCCCCCAAATGACCCCATATTTGACTTACCAACACTATACTCTTCCCCTCTGAGAATTACTTTTTTGGTTCCTTCTGTGAATGAGTTGCTTTTTTAGCCTAAACTCATGTTATCTCATATAATTGGACTTTCTTGTTTTTAATTGCTAAGCAGCATTACTTTGTGTATATGCTTGGAATTTTCAAGAGCCATTCACAAGTTCATGCTTGACAATAATTAGTAATATAAAAATGTTCTTTTTAATTCAAAGGCAATCTGATTTGATTTTTATGAAAACTTTTCATATTTGTCTACTAATATATCTAGTTTATTATAATTATTTTTCTAGATACTCTAAGCTCTATATAAATAATGTATTAAATGATATAACTACATTTACACATATATAGAAATATTTATTAGATAACTATAAACATATCTTTTTACAGCAAAATTTCTCTTATCAAGATCTACACACATATTTTTCGATAACAAACTCAGTTATCATTTATCTAATAAGTATGATCATAATTTGTATTAAATAGGATGTTTCTCTATGTCTATTGCAACTTAATTGATTCTACTATGCAGTTTGTTCAATTTGTAAGTAATTTCAAATTTTAAAATAAAAGTAAGAATTAGACAAAAATGCTACAGCTTTTTAAAAATAGATGGAAAACATCAGGGAAGAACCAAGTGAGATGTGTTTATTTCTATTCAGCCATTTTCAGTTTTCTTATTCTTATATATTTTATTCAATTATAATTTAAGAATGGCTTTTCTAAATGAATAATATTTGGTTAAGGCTCTCTTTTGTTGTTCACTGGGGTCCTAGACACTTCATTTTTTTCTACATGTTCATTACTTTTAATTTTTTCATAAAAAATCTTCCACTCAAGAAATTTACATGGTGACTGCCACGTATAAGACTTGCTATTGATTAATGACTCAAATTAAACATTGTCACTCCCTTATGGGTTTACCCAAGGGGAAAGAAGAAAAGTTGGTTCATCTGCCTGCTTTATTCAGCTAATATATTTTATTTTCCGCACATTGAGAGTATTTCCCACCGTCCTGCAGCCCTGCTTCTTTGATGTAACTCAGCTGTGTTTGTATCTGACTCTTCAACCTCAAACCATAAGGACTTCCCTAGTTTTCTCACTGCTGTGATTAAATTCCTGACACATACAACTTCAGGGCAACTGATCTATTTCCTTTCCTTACCTGTCTTTGTCAGTCCATCATTTCAGGGACTGTAAAGGATCCAGCTGCCCTGTCTCCCAAACTAGGAAGGAGATGAATGCCAGATGCCTCCTCATTTTTTTAGGCTCGGGTATTTAGACTACAGAATGGTGCTACCCACATTCATAGTGGATCTTTCAACCTCAACCATCCCATCCAGAAACTCTCATGGACAAAGCCAAATTGATAATAGGGCCGTAAAGCTGACAGTCATTATTAACCATGTCATTTTGAAAATTGATAAATTTTGTGAAGATATATGATTTAAATTAAGTACACTTATAAATCTAGCCGATATGTGTCAAACTTATCGGGGAATCTTTACAACTTCCTACTTCCTTCATTTCAACTAGAATATGTTTTCCTTGATCTCAAACAGCATGCTTAAGTATAGTCAGACCCTAGCACACTACAGTGGACTCACAAAGATGCTACAGGCTGTTTTAATTTCTGAAAGTAATGAAATGACAACTGATATATTTGTTGGAAGAACGTGAGCAGCAAGCCTTTAAACAATATTTCTACATTGGTTGGTACTGCATCCCTTTGACATCATCATGCCCTTACAAAGCTGAGTTCTCAGTGTCCCCGTAAGCAAAACAAGCCACTTGTAATTAATTGTGTAATTGGAAACAAGCAAGGCAGGATTTAGCTTGATCCCAGTATTGGAGAATTTGTACAGTGCCTGTTAACTGCAAGCATACTACTAAATTATGTTACTCAAAAGTCAAACAACATGGTATTTATTTTTTCTATATATTATTTTCATATAGTTAAGAAATATTAGGACAAAGTTATTAAAGTTAGGAAAAAATACTCCTTTAATAGTTATACTTTACTTAACCTTTTTTCTGTAGTACGATGAAGTCATTATGTAGAGACCAGGGTGTCTGTGAAGAGAGACTATTTGATAGCCTTTACTGATAGACATATCTATTTGTCCACCAGCTTCAAATGGTTTGAGACTGACTAAATTTTGTTTGCTGTTTCCTAACTTCCACCTGCTATAATACCTGACTTATCATTACCACTCAAATACTCTTGATGAATTCTTTTATTCGGTAATCAAATGGTATAAATGCTGATGGTCTGAAAGCCAATTGCTACTGCAGGCATGGAAACTAAGAGGAACAAAGTGTTCCAAGAAATATCTGTTTCTTAGCAAAATAAAAATTGAAGGTTTCTGCACATTTTGAGTGAAAAATCAATTTTGGCAGAGGCCCGAATCTATTATGTGAACAACTATGCACTTGGATCCTTTCAGAAATAAGAGAATGTAATTTTTGAAATCAGTCTTGTGGCTGCTTTCACCAGGGCTAAAATTGCTCATCAAATGTGAAATAAAAACTATATGAAAGTCAGAAAGGCAAGTAAGGTCTTCCTATGCATGATTATAAAATTGTAATTCCTAAAAATACAGTTCAAGTAAAAGCTGGTCGACTCTCCTTAACCTATTCTTGAAGAAAAGAAAAAAATATGCCAGAATAGCTAAAGAAGTATATTTCAGTGACTAAATATTCCAGATATCATTTGCTACAAGATAGTGAACTCCCAAACAGTGCCTTGATGTGGCATTTTGTTTCTCTTTATATTCTGTTGCTGTCTGGACTCAGGTGTTTGTGTTAGGTTTGGGAGTCTAACACGAAATTCAAAAAAAAAAAAAAGAAAAGAAAAAAGGATTTTCTCATCTAGGTGTCAGGAGGATGGATGTGTATTTTTCTCACCTTTGAATATTTATTTCAATGCCTAATGTCTTTATTCCTTACTGGCCCTCAGGATGGAATGCCTGGGAGAAGTGAAAGTTGACTCAATATTTGACTTTCCACATGGTCATCAGCCTCATAATTCACTGATTTTTTTTTGTAGAAAACTTAACAGTTTTACTTTGACTTCAAGGTTCAATTCTTGTATTGTAACCTTGAAATCTGCACAAGGATGTGTGTGTGTGTGTGTGTGTGTGCTGTATACTGTATTAAAATAAGCGAGTTTTCAGATTATAATTATATTATTTCCTCTTCCCTTTCTTCCTTCCAAACCCTTCTGTTTACACCTCCGCCCTCCTTTGTTTTAATTGATTTTTATTGAGCTCTGCATTTTTCTCTGCTCTCCTCCCTGCCTCTCCCCTCCCTGTTTCAACCCTCCCGCAAGGTCCCCATACTCCCAATTTACTAAGGTGATCTTGTCTTTTTCTACTTCCCATGTAGATTAGACCTATGTAAGTCTCTATTAGTGTCCTCATTGTTGTCTAAGTTCTCTGGGATTGTGGTTTGTTGGCTGGTTTTCTTTGTTCTGTCCTGCTTTTTATACAGCTTCTATTTCTTTATAATAATTTTATATTTATATTTTATAAATATATTTTACATCTATAAAACATATATTTATATATACTAAATACATTAATACAAGATATTTGCCCAGTCAGTATGTTCCTTGGATGTATATATTTTTCAGTGCTGATCCTGCAAAGATCATTAGCAAAGCTCTCCTCTAATCAGATAGAAATGAACAGATACTCACAAATTGGCAGTGTGAAGAGAGTGAGAGACTTTGGAACACTTAGTCTTAAATGGAATGTCTTCACCAAACCCCTTCAGTCCTGACTCAGAGATCTGTTCAAAAGTATTGAAGACTTTTTGTCTGATTTTGACTTGTTTGGGGTGTATGTGTGCATGGGTGTGTGTGTTTCTTATTTTGTTTACTTGTTTAAGGAGAAAGAGAAGCGGTGGGATTCGGCAGTTGGTGAAGATCTGGGAGTTGTTGAGGTAGGAGAAAAGCATGAAGAGACTATATTGTATAAATATTTTTTTCATTTAAAATATTTTATTTTAAAAGAAAAGAAGTCATTTTAGCATATGCTTCAACCTGTTAGACATGAAATATCAGAGTACTGAGTGGTTAGAATCATTGTTCAAATCCGAAACTGTTTCAGGTTTACCAGTGGAGAACAAAATACTGACATTATCTCCAAAACACAGTAATACATAGATTAAAATACAACCAAGTGATTTTTTTGTTATGAAAAGAGTAATTAATTGTATTTGGTATGCGTGTATGAATTCACCTGGAAACTACAGCTAAAATGCAGTAACAACATTCCTGTATACATTTAAATATCTAATATTACACTTTTACGTTCTGAAATAACATTTTTAACCTTATATTTTCTAGGCAAGCAATATTTCTAACAGTTTTTAGCAGAATCTAATTTCCTGAATGAAATTACCATTTTCTGAACTTTTTTGAGCCTATTTTATGGCACAGGCAAAATAATTTATTAAAGAAAAGGTGTGGATTCCAGAAATATTTTCCAAATGTCATGCATACAATACTCACTACAGGTACAAGTAGGCCCAGGTACCATTGTCAGGAACATCTATTTGTTTGGTTTAATGGTGATATCTCCCTTTCTTTCATCAGTCAGGTAAAAGTAAGTTTCCTAGAAGTATGGACATAGGCAGAATAGAGTATTATTTAGTCACAGAGATGAATGGTAGTATATCATTTGCATTGTGTACAAGCTTATAAGAAATTTCATTGAATGAAATAAGTCAGATACAATGACCAAAGACTATCTGTTTCTTCTAATAAAATGGAAACTAAAAATGTTAATCTCATATATATATAAAGTAGGCATGAGCGATTGTCAGTTAGAGGGGAATGTAGTCTTAAAGTACGCTTTCCGTAATTTATGTTTTCGCGATTTTTTCATTAGCATACTGTATTAATAAATTAACTGGTGTCTTTAGCCTATTGGTCAAGTCCTTAATCTGTCATAGGCAAGACACACAAATCTCTCTGCGTGGTCCTCTCAGGCCTCCTTCTTTCCCACTGTTTACTTTATTTTTTGATTGGAACATTGAAAGTAATCCCAAATTTAGAAGTGCTAAAGACCATCTCATTCCCTCAAGTTCTTATCTCTGCCCCCCACCCCCACCTCATTTTATCCAAGCGAGAACACGATGATTGAACTGGCATAGGGAATGAGGGGGAAAGCAATGGGAAAGAGATAACTTGATGTAGGGAGCCATTATGGGATTAGGAAGAAACCTGGGGCTTGAAAAACACCTAGGAATCAACAAGAATGACGCTAGGTAAAACTCCAAACAATATTGAAGAGTGTGCCTGAGCTGGCCTTCTCCTGTAATCAGACTGGTGACTACCCTAATGATGGAAGCAAATGTAGAGATCCACAGCCAAGCCCTGGATTGAGTTTCTTGAGTCTAGTCGAAGAGATGGAGGCGGGGTTATAGGAGGGGGAAGGGAAGGCTTTCAAGACCATGATGGGGAACTCCACAGAGACAGCTGACCTGCCTGCGCTAATGGGAGCTAATGAGCTCTGGACAGACAGCCGGGGAGCTTGCATGGGACCGAACTAGGCCCTCTGAATGTGAATAACATTTGTTTGACTTTGTCTATCTGTGGGAACTCTCTTTGGCAATGGGACCAGGATTTATACCTGGTGTATGAACTTTTTTGGAGCCCATTCCCTATGGTGGGATAATTTGCTTAGCCTTGCTAGAGGGGCAGGGGGTGTGGGACTTGTTCCTACCTCAACTTGGTGCTCCTGACTTTGTTGACTCATCATAAGAGGCCTTATCCTTTCTGAAGAGTGGATAGGGAGGGGTAAGGGGAGGGAGAGGGGACGGGGGATACTGTGGTTGGTATCTAAAATGAATAATAAAAATACAAAATTAAAGTGCTAAAGAATCCACAATATAATATCTTCCCATTTTTTGGGGGGGGGATGAGAATATGTGGCTTCACCGCCTCCTGTGGGCTGGTCTCATGGGACTGCAGTCAAGGTGTTAGGCAAGAATGGTTCCTTCCTCTGTGCACCACTAAAGAAATTATCCATATCCAAAATTCCTCAAGTTGACAGAATCGTTTCATTTCTGTCAAGGACTGAGCAATTCATCATCTAGTTGGTTGGCTAAAAACTACCTTCAGCTTCAAGATTTTGCAAGAATGTGTTATGCTTTGCTATGTGTGCTTCTACACACAACAGCTTCTTACTTTATTAAGCCAGTTAAGGGGTCCTACTGTTTGCCCATGAGCAAAAGGTATTCTTACACAGTGTAATAAAATCACAGCAGAAATAATCAATCACTTTGATTATTATTTTCTTCTGAAGTTGTACCAAAACCACTTACCCAGCATCATCTAAAAAATGCTTGCTTTATAAAATTAGGTATATTATTGAACAGAAACATAACACTCTCTCATCCACTCACCCTCATCAACCACCATTCAAACTTCTGTCTTTATATTTGATGACTGAGCACAGTATTCTAAGTATTTCATGGGAGTGGAGTAATACATAATTGGCCTTTTTGTGATCCTTACATATTTTACTTGCATGCTGATATCTTCAAGGCATGTCCATGTTGTATTATGTATCAGAATTTTCTTGTTTTAAAGGACGCATACAATTGCTTCTCTATATGAACTATTTTTCTCATATTCATTTCTCAACTATTCATGGCGTAACCACTTAAGGTTTTTTTTTAGCTTTTTTTAGCTGTTATGAACAAGGCTGCTGTGAATGTAGGCAGACAGATATCTTTTTGAGCTCCACCTTCAATATTTTGGGGTCTACAGCCAGATGTGGACCTAGTGAATTGTATAGTCATGTTATGTTGAGTATTTTGTGATCTTTCATGATTTCCCCACAGCTGTACCATTTTATTTCCCGCGTACAGTACACAAGTGTTTTCATTTCTTCAGGTCCTTGATGTAGGAGGGTCATCTGTCTATGTGTTACTTTCATTGGTTAATA
>LOEQ01005256.1:51168-76651 GCA_001685075.1 Bramus lutescens
TATATATATATGTTTGTGTGTGTGTATGCATGTAAGAATAGTAATGAAAGAATGGCATGTTCTAAATTCTCACATGGGCATGGGAAGGATTCAAAGGAAGAGTGAAAGAAATGGGGAAGATATAAACACAGTACTCATATGACTTCTTAAAAAATGAAAACTAAAAAATTAATGTAAAATCTCAAACAAAATTATCATAAGCATCCTTTAATAAAAATAGATTTTATAAATTTTCATTATGTAAATTGCTAGCTTATATACTTGAAAACTAAATATATTATTAATTTCTATGTCAAGAAAACGGAGCATATCCATTAAATAAGAATGATACCCTCTAGGGTATGATGGTATGTGAAATAAAGCACCAACACATCCTGAAAACTGAGTTATCAAATAATATCCTTCCGATAACCCATACTTTACAAGCTATTATTGTAATATACTTAATTGGCTTGCTTATAATCATTAGTTGCAGGACATAGTACTTAATGAGTTTCAAACATTATATTATATATTATATTTCAAGCAGTATATTGTTACATGAAATATTTTATCTTAAGCAAATAATAATTTTTTTTTATTCTCTATGGGTGAATGCTATTTTATCTGTCCCATAGTCAACATATCCCCGGGTAGTCTGGATCACTCCTTATAAGACATAGTTCTCCAAAGCAGCATAAACGTTGAGAACTCTTGGTTCGGTTGATAAAAAGCCATTAATTAATCAACGACATGAATTACTCTACCATTCAGGGAGCAGCTAAGAATTTAAAGATGTTTTATTTTGAATATATATCAGACATTCAAATCATGTGTATTTTCTAATAAACAATGACTAGTTAGGAATCAAATCAGATTAGGAATCAAACAGGGTTTAAATACCCAGCACAAACTAAGAACATATATTATGGTGATTAATTATCAAGATACTAAATCCAACTCTTTACTTTTTTCTTGTTAATGAAATATACTAGAATTCAGATTAGAGATCTATTCACAAATACCACAAGTTTATTTAATGAATAAAAGTAATTATAACATTTGCAATGACTCTTTGAAATAAGCATTGCTAAGAAGTCAATATGAAAGAAATGTTTTCTCTGATGGTCAAATGCATTTCTATTTTTAAAATAAAGACATGTATTTTTGTTTAAACACAAGACAGAAATATTGGATTTCTTGGGAATCATCAAGCTTTTGACTTTTCAATTAATGCCATAATTTGTTCTTGGAAAGCTGGTTATCAATAAAAATTTATGTATCTGAGAAGTTGTATATAAACAGTTAGGTGGATAAATCTATAACCAGCATTATTCTAGCTGTGTACCAAATATAATTATGCTTTACCTACATTGGTATATAACTTTTGTATGTTTATTAGAAAAATCTCTGTTTTTCTAATCATGATTTAAAATAACATTTATTAAAAGATTCTCAAACCTTCCAAGAAAAAAAATGAGTTTTGCCTAATTACAAACTCATACTTTATTCTCAGGAGGGAAAGTAAAATTACAATTACCTTCTCTGTACTATGAAAATATTTTTATTTTTATTGAGATCACCACTTTGCCAGGTCTGATATGCTATGTATTGTAGGTAATTCCTATCTTAAAAAGGGGGTAGGTAACTAGAAAATATGCTTTAATATCTTACTACTTATGTTACTAAATTTTAGAGCTCTCTAAATTTTAGAATACAGTATATCAAGCTAGAAAACAGAACTAAAACCTCAGTGGCCTTAAACCACAAAGATGTATGCCTTGTATATGCCTCATATCTGCTAATAGTAGGATTTTTCTTCCTTTCAGACATCGCTCAAAGATGGAGGTTGATAGCGGAGCTGCAAATACCATAATGGTGATGTGATGTTTCTTTCCAAAGTGGCAGAAGTCACTTCCACACAGTTTTGGCTAAAAATGGTCACATTTGACAATAGAGCAAGGGAGTACAAGAACCCTTCCACTCAGAGTTAAAAAGAACGTAATATCATTGAGCAGTAGTGATGCCACACTATTTGTCTACAGTTATGAAGCTGAATGCCAAACATGAAACAGTTGCTTCAATGCTCATCAATTGATAAACAGATTAAGAAAATGTGATACATGGAATAGAGAGCATAGTGTGAAAACAACTGCAATAGTGTGAAATGTATCATTTTTGATCACATGGGTGAAGTCTATGATAATCTGTTGTGATTAGTATCAATAAGAGAGAAACTAGCACTGAAAGACAAACACCACATGATCTCCCTACCATGTTGAATCCAAGGTATTTGTTTCTATAGAAATTGAGAGGAGAATGGTAGTTAAAAGTGAATGGCAAAGTTGGTTTGGGGGGGGACTGGGAAAGGCTGTCTAATGGGTATTGAACTAAAGCTGATTACTGTGCACTAAGTTACAGGGACAATGGCTTTTGATGTGCTATTGCACAGTAGAGTGATCTCGTGCCGACAGTAAGGTACTATGCATTTTCAAAGCTCTAAGAAGGTTTTGGATGTTTACAGCTTAAAGACATAATCATTGTTTGAAGAGATAAGGATGTTTAATTTAATTTAAGTAGTACACAATGTGGCCAGCATAGGAAACTACATGGATATTCCCAGCACTTTAGAGGCTAAGTCAGGAGGTTCTTGAGTTTTAGATGAGCCTGGGCTCCATGGTAAGTTCCTGGTCAACCTCAGTTGCAAGCAAATGCTTTATTTAAAGAAATAAAACAAAAAGAGATGCATAATCTCTACATGTGTCACATGCCATCCCATAAATAAATCTTTAAATCCTTCCATATAATAAAATTCTAAGTTTATTTTGAATTAATACAAAGCATAACAAAATGGTAGATGATCTAATGATTTAGGTAGTTTATTCTGAGGTTGCCACCAGAAATGACACCTAAGTTCCAAAATGGCAGCAAAATAACAATATACCATATCGCTTGAAAATTTTATGACATAATTATGTTACAGTCCATCAACTCTTTCTCTATGCCTTCCTCTCTAATAATGCAAGCACAACATTTTTGTCTTTACTGATGAAGACACTTTTAGAACTTAACACTGAGAAACTATTTGGTACTTTTTCACAATATGTTTCAAAATGTTGCACTCAAAATTCCTTAATAGGTGTGATAAATGTGGTGGGAAATCAGATATAGACCACAAAAATATAATAATTTCCCTGCCTTTAAACTGCTGCAAGGGTGATGACATTTTACAGGTTCTCATTGACTCTTTTGAAAATTCTATAAATTGACATTTGGCAAAAAAGCATTTTCTAATATGTGGTACATGGTAATTTGAGAAGTATTATGGAAATATTATGCTAATATAGTTATACCTTCCTAACTTGTGATAAAATGCCCTCCAAGAGCTATTTATTGAAGTAAGGTATAGTTGCTAAACTTCAGCTTGACAGAACAGGGAATATTTAGTATACAAGGAGGAGAGCACTTTTTTTAATGAAAGTTTGGACTTTTGGGGTCAGAATTCCTGATGTCTTTTTAGCAAGAGTCACATCCCAAATCTGACCAAGGACCCTGGTGTGACAGTATCCTGGGGGAAGATTGCCACCTACTGGAAAGCTGAGTCTGAACTCCCAGATCTTGAATGTAAATATCCCCCCTTTAGTATAAGATGCTTCACAAATCAAACCCAAGTTTCTCTGCAAGGTCTTCTCACATTCATCCCAACTCAAGCTCCCAGGAATATGGAATGTTAGTTATCTTACCAATGTAGCTAATAGGAACATACTTCACCTCCAGACTGCTTTGTTCTTTGCCCCAGCACTCATACGCGCAATAAGAGATCTCAGGGTTTTGAAATGTTAAAGAATCAAAAGATGATATCTTGGCTCAATCAATCAAGCATATTATGTCTTATGACAAATAACTATTCTAAAAAATGCTTCTAAATTCTTCTAAAAATCGACTGTTCAGAGCATTTTCACTGTGTAAATTTTTCATCTATTTATTTCTATATATTCTGAAAAGAATATATTTTGAATGCATTCACATGAATAGTTAAATAATTGGTGCTTTTTGCATACTAATGTGAAGCAGAAGAAATCGTCCCCACACAGCAGACCGAATGGGCTTGTTACATAAATAAAAGTTCTCAACTTGTTGAGATTCCTCATAATTGTCACCAATGTGAAAACCAAAGTGGGTTTTAAATATTGTGTTAATAAAATGATAAGGTTACAGTAGATCTGTATAAGGAAAAAGATCAATTTCTGATTGTGCAGAATCTAAGAGAAGAAGAGTGTCCACATTGAAGCAGAGCTTCAATAAAATGGTGAAAGGGAAGGAAAGTGGGAGAACATGGAAGGAGGCAGGGGAGATGAGCACTATGAGCAACAGAGGATGAAGGCTAAACTTCAAAGCTACACAGACCTGCAGAGATGGCTCAACAGAGCCCGCACACTGCTCATGCAGAAGGCCGCAGATCTGTTCCAAGCACACATGTTGGGCAATAGAAAATTGCCATAGTGCCACACGATATGATGCCTTCTTCTGTGATCTTTAGGCCCCTGCACTCCCTTGGCATACACCGCAGGTAGCTGCACATTCATGCGTGGAATTATGAATGGATAAAATTTAAAGCTAAAAGACATTGCACAAACCTTGGAGTGAAACTAGAGTGATATGGGCAAGCACTTCAACTATGCTAAGAGTAAGTATCAGTTGCTACACATGGGCAATAACAGTTTCTCATACGTGTGTGTATCATCTACTATATATACACATATATTTACAATGTCACGTGTACATTTATATATATATATATATATTAAAAGGCATGGTTTATTCAGAAAAGGTTTTAATATAAGATATATATAGAACTGGAAAAGAGAGGTCTGGGTAAAGATCAGAACATACTGAAACAAATTAACCCTTGTCAAAAAAGGATTCACTCATTATTTTTTTGAATTAGATAATGTGCATAAAATCTTACAATACAAAACAAAACAAACAAAACAGTCCTGAAATGTTCTCACCTGTAAAAGTCAGTTTAAAAACAATAAAAATTACCTAATGAAAATGGCAGAAGGAGTTGGAACTCACAAAATCTTAATGAATAAGCAGAGGTGCTATTAAGAATGATACCCAGCACTTGGGAGGCAGAGATAGGTGGATCTCTGTGAGTTCGAGGCAAACCTGGTCTACAGGGAAAGTTTCAGGACAGGCTCTAAAAACTGCAGAGATACCTGTTTCAAAAAGAAAAAAAAAAGAATGATACCCATTTCACATCTTTTTCACCTTTTCCAAGGAAATGGAAAAGGTGAGCTAGAGACCTCCGTGGGTAAAAATGCTCGCCATCAGTCTAAGAACTTGAATTAAATTGCTGGGAACCTACAAGATGAAAGAGAATAACTAATACCCCCAGTTTGCTCTCTGATATCACAAATTCTTCTACCCTACCACCGAGACTCTCAGTACACAGATATTAATAAAAATACAAAAATATTCAAAGCACACTAAATAACCCACTTATGTGTGCCCACAGCATTGTCCCTTTTCCAGTTTTCAGTGTACATTTTTATGCCCTTTCGCTTTGAGCTACAAGTCTCAGTTTTAAGCAAGTTTTAGACATTTCTGTCTCAAGTGCTTCACCCATATCTCCAAACCAAGTGCCCGCAATGGATTGTTTTTCAACTCCATTGTGAAGTGTGACGCTGCTCTTTGTTTTCTTGATTGCAATAAGTTTTCTTCTCTTAGTGCACAGGCTCCTGAAGCCAGTGTGTTTCCATTTGCTATTTCTCAGTCCTTCTGTTATGACACCCCAGATTCATTGTCGTTTGGTATTGGTGTTTGGGTGTGCTAGAGATTTTGATGACAGCAGTGAATAGGGTGGGTGTGGGAAGAATGGGAGAGGTTGAGAGGAAGAGAGAGAGAGAGGGTATTGTTTTTGAATTAACAATCTTTCCTTAAACATCACATTAGATTTTCCTAGAGGTTCTGCTACTAATTCCATAGTCACCTTATCTATTCGAGTAGAAAACATTTTTTGAAAGCAAAGTGTGTTTGAACTTACATAACTAGATTTTGTATTATTTTTTTCCTTTTATTTTCTCCAATAGCTTTTTCTAGACTGCCATTCCTCAATCAATCAATCAATAAATAAATAAACAAATAAATATTTATGTTTCCTCATCAAACAGTCATCCACTCTCAAGACACTGGCACATTTTGTTCCTCACATGTAAGGTCCTAGATAGCCCAGAAATTTTAAGAGCATCAGAGTATCTTGAGAAAAACTGGGATGTTCCCGATAAGTCAATAGACAAATCCATGTATATACTTGAACTGCACATAACCATTCCCAATTTTTTTGAGATAGTCATTCAAATTCCACTTGAAAGAACAATTAATGTATGAGGTTGTTCTGCTAATTTGAAATTAGTGACTTGCTCTTTAATTCCAAATCTTGCCAAGTAGTTATCTAATTGAGGTAATAATTTTAAAAAATAAATAATAGGGGCCACAGAAAATTGGTGAACTGTCTTTTCCTCTCTCCCTTCCTCTCTTCCTTCCTTCTATTCTCCTCCTCATATTCTCTCTCTCTCTCTCTCTATATATATATATATATGTGTGTGTGTGTGTGTGTGTATGTATTTGTATATATATCAACAATGTCTTTTAAAGTTTTAAATTTCAATTTTAATATTCTTATCATATTTAGTCTCTTGTTTTTAAGAAATTCTATTTGGAGATTTCTCATCTAGGATCCAGAACAAAGAACAGATTTTCTCTTTTGTTCGTAGATAATCTGATACTTAGTGAAATTATGTACAGGTGTTTGGAGTAGACATCAGTAACCACACCCCTCCTGTTAAAGCCTGGGTACAACTCCGAGTCATAGTTGACGTCTTGCCTTAGGTTTACAGAGATGATGTAGTTGAAATGAGCTATAAAGACTTCAAATAGCTAAAAATAACTCAAAAGGTGAACTTTTGCTCATCAAATTGTAAATAATGGCATTAAAGATTTGAATTATACACACACACACACACACACACACACACACCATATTTAAGAAAGAAATATACATGGTCTGTTCATCCAATAAGACTATTGGGATTTAAACGCAACTGTTCGAAAGCAAACATACGCTTCAAGCAGCTGTATGAATTTTCTGGTGTTCCCCCCACCCCCTGAATTTTAGATTTATAAAAACCACATCTCAGCTGCTACCTTTCAACAATTTTACTCTGAGGCAATAAATAATTCAATGTGCTAATTTGACAGATGACTCTCCGGGAGCTCCCGCCATTACTAGCATCATTAGGCCATAATATGCATGACGAGAGGGATGGCCATTCAGCAAATGTCCTTCACTTGTTTACCTCTAAAGAGCTGTACTTTGCACAATTAACTAATGAAGCATTATGGGCTTTTCCCCCCTTCCCTGCTATTTCAATATAACAGTGTGGAGAGCCTGAAGAAAAAACGCATTCTGTTCCTTTTCGCTAAATAAGTGTTTACAGGGTGGTAAAGACTGAACTGGAGCTCCCAGAGAAATAAGGAGAAAATCAGATACTAAAGTTGGATTGGCATCGTCATCATCATTATTACTTCCTACTCTTTCAGTGATATGTAAGGAAAATTCAAAAGCAATTTGTCCATAGAAGAGAGAGAGAGAACAAAAAGAGAGAGAAATCTTCAAAACATACAAGAGACAACTTTCTCCCAAATGTATCTCATATGTTACATTTAATATTTACTGCTTATCAAAAAATTTGCACTGTCCTTATAAAGTTACATAATTTTATCCTCAACTACATGTTTGATCAGAGGAAAAGTTCCTTAGTTTTGCCCTCAATTTTACGTTTTAATTCCTGTTGAAATTATTGAAAGTTCTGTGCCCAAAGCTTTTGGTGCATGTGGACTTTATCTTATTGACCAAATCAACAAAACCATCTGTCTATAAAGGTTTAAAATTTCCAGGTTCGTATCTGAGCAGCTCATTCACACAAACTTGTAGGAAAAAAAAAAAAACTTCAGCTGTCACTGTTCGATAAACACCAGGAGATCAAGATCTTCTGTTGTGGAGGAAAGAACTTTCTCACGTGCACAGCATATTATAGAGTCACAATTTACAAGTTATGTTCTTTAATGTTATTACATTTGTTGTGGTTTCACATATAGAAAGCACTCTATTCAAAGCATACCAATTGAAAGAAGGGGGCAGTTTGCAGATCTCAAACACCTTCTCAGGCTTCATCCGTGAGCGTTTGTGGTATTTTTCAGGAAGTGATTGTCACAAACCTTTATTCCATAGTTATAAAAACTATTATTTCCCAGTTGAGAACACAATTTGATAGTAATTATTGTGATGTCCCCTTTACACAAAAGAAATTGTGATAAATAGTAAGTATTCTGATAGGATTCAAAGCAAGGCATCTATGATTTTAATGCTCGGATTTAAGACCTTTATGTTTACTTCATGTATGAGAACAATATGAAACATGCTGTGATGGCCTTCTCGGTTTTAGTGCTAGCCTTGGGGTTATAGTGTACCTGGAGATTCACCATCACTATGGTTCAAGACTTGCAGATAAGTTCTGGTAGTTTGGAAACATCTATCATATTTAAATGTCTGTTATATTAATTATGATTATGAACTGTACATTTCCACTCACATTCATTCCCCTTTCACAATCTATGTGTTCCTTCTTTCATCAGGATGAATGCCATTCATTCTAAGTCAATAGTGGGGGAATTTAGTGAAAAATAAACACTTCTTAGTACAAATTTGCTCTAACTGGTATATTATAGCAGGGAAACTCAAAGCAAATTTGAAATTTTTACTTCGGTCAGTACTATTGAACATTTGAAGAATTTGCTCCTATCTCTATCTCCACATAAAGGGTGGCAAATAATTATTCAGGCTATGCAAACTTATTTTTCAAAATATAGTTGAAAATGGGCAAGTGTACTTTAATGTTGATAAAACATCACTTTTCTTTCTATTAAGTAGTAGAAATGGCCATGCCGCCTTTAAAGCGTATTCGATGTGGAGAAACCTGAAGAACATCAATAAGGCGTGGAAACATTCTCAACTTACTATGTTGGGGGAAGTTTAAGAAAACAATGGTTTCTTTTGGTGTAAATTTTCTTTCAAAACTTAAAGAACAAACCACACTTCTTTCTAATACCTCCACCCTTTCACATGAAAACTTACATAGAAGATTTATTCAAATTTGTTAAAGGGGGCATAAAATTGTTTCATTATATGAAAGATGTAGTGAAACTCTTCAACAGGAATATAAGAGACTGTAACTTAATCTGCGTATGATAGAAGCTTGAAAGGTATATAATGTTTTATAGCATAATTGAATATTTATAGGCATTGAAGGCAAAATTCATTTTGAATGGTTGAACATTTGTCTCTAAAAGCTATCTAGTTAAAAATGCAATGACATCACAAATTATAACTAGTAGAATTTTCTTTATCATTCCAGGATCTGGGCATTTAAAATGTCTTTAGAGACCACTAGTAAATACTGGACAGTAAAAAATATTGCACACTATGGTTTATTTTGAAGTATAATTTATTAATGAAATATTATGAATTCATGACACATTCAGTGGATTCAAGAATTATAATTACTAAATCAATTGCACATAGTTTCCATGTAGGCATAGGTAATTTATATAAAATTATTTCAAATTTCATTTAAGACTAATAAAGAAGGTTTACTTTTGTAAGAATAAAATTAAAAGCTGCATGTGACTTAGTTAGAGCTTGGTTCATTATTATGTAGTATTTTTTTCTTTTATAGTGTGATTATACTAAAAAGTCAATAATGTATCATTAAATAAATCATACCTATGCTAAATGCAACACAAAAAAAGCAGATTCCCAAATATAGGCCATTTATCTGCAGGCTCATAGTTCATTGAAGACATTTCTGTTTATTTTGATATCTTTTGTTAAAGAAATGCATGGTAACAATGATGACCAGACAAAGAGAGGAGAAAAAGCCATTCATCCATTCATGGGTAATTGAATTCCCTTATATTTCATAAACAGACTGCCTATCTGTAGAGTTGTGCTTTATTTGAATAACTTTCTTTAAAACGATTTTCCTCATAAGATGTTGGAATTACAATAATGTTTAAGAACTCAAGGTCAAAACATTTTTAAGTTAGTTTATTTGATGAATGTATTGCTGGGAAAGGAGCCCCCCCCCCTTCTCCACTCCCCTCTTGCCTACAAATTGCCTTTAGACTGGATGTTTATTGCCCAATGTACAGAACAAAACAGGGAGGTAATTAAGCCTAGAACTGCCTGCTGGTACTGAATGACAGTCAGGCCACGGGCTAGAGCCTCTGAGTCTATCCAAATCTGCAAAGAAGGAGGCTTGCTTCTGAAACAAAGGCAAGCGGCAAGACATCATTACTGTTAATTACCCGGTAAACAAAAGAGACTTGGTGTCTGTGGCAAAGGACCAAACTTGGTGCGGCAGCTGATGCTGTTAAAGACAGTTGGTCTTACTTTGTCCTGGGGAGCATTGTGCTGGGAGATGATCCACCTCTGTAAAGAGCTTAAGTCATTATACTCCAACAACTGTGTTTATAAGCCCTGTCCCTTATATTGTGCCCTAATGACAACAAACAACCTGTCTGCTGGAAACAGGTGGCATCTGCTAAGCATCGGATGGGACAAAAAAGACATGATCTCAAAGATAAATTCATTATTTTATAAGCCAAAGGGCACAGTATATAAAAGCAGGTGAAAATACTAAGGCTTGTTGAAGTTTAGAAGTCCTTTAATAAGTAATCATGGATTAAGTGAATCAACTGTATTTAACAATTATTGATGGTACTTGTTAAGATGTTAATAAAATAGCACAAAGAAAATACTGTGACAATGCTATATGTGTGTATAACACTACTTGTGTTTATTATGCACAATGTGTATTTAATATAAGTTCATGAATATATTAGCTATGACTGTTTTTTCATCCCTATTTTTATTAACTATGCCTGATAATCAGCAGACATAAACTGGAAGGGATGCCAAGCATAGTAAAATTAACTGCAGAGGAGACTTCACAATAAAGCTCAATGTCCACTTGCATATGGAGTGTTTGGTGGATTTTAAAGACTTAGAAAAGTGATTTAGTTGTAATGACTTTATCATATAGACTTGGTTTTCTCCCTTGCATAGATTTCCCCTACTCATTATATTCACCTACAAGTAAAATCAGTATCACATTTCTCTCAGAGAGAGTACACATCTGCCCTGAGCACAAGGTCTAACACATCTCATGCTTGCACACTAACATACAAGGCATTATTCACTTTGATGCGACGTGTTAATTCAGACAACCAAATGCAGAGAATGTATCAATTTAAGTATGATTAGATCATATTCTATATTTGCAGAGACATATTTTGAGAACCAAAGAACTCCTGGTTTAAAGTCTTCTTACCTGAGACACAGCTCACATTTGTTAGACACTAATGAGATGGTTAGAACACCTAGATTTTAAAAAAAATTATTAGTGCATGTTCATGATGGGTTCCATGACATTTTCATTCAAGTATATTATACACTATACACCTATTGTCCTCTGCTTCTTTCATCCTCAATCCAATCCTTCCAATTTTTTATACATGCTCTCCATTCTATTTCATGTCATATGTATTCTTTTACATTTATGTTTCACATATTCTCAAAGAAATCATTATATATTTCATATACATCACATGTGAAACCTAAAAGGTGATTTGGCCTTTCTCATTCTGTCTTATTTATCTTATCCTCTGTTCTATCCATTGATCAGAAAACTACATATTTTATTCTTTATAAGTAAATTAAACTCCACTGTGTAGCTAAACTGCATTGTCTTATTCATCGTTCGTTGATGAATCATTAGTCTGAATCCCAACTTGGCCCTTGTGGAGGGTGCCATAGTAAACACGGCTGTTCAGTTATTAACTGATTTCCATTTCCTGAGACATGTTTCCAGGAGTTGTACTGCTAGATCACATAGTAGTTCTACTTTTCTGTCAGAATGACCTACGTTCAAATTCAAGCTTTGTAGAAACCTTTCTTCATACCTTGGGGCATGACAAATTTCATAACTATACTTCTTCCCCTAAATTGTGAGACATACAGCCTAACCACTTCAGAGTGTGATTTAAATTTGAATCATAACACTGCTAGCTTTAGTTATATTTTATGTCATGTCATCACTTATAAAATAGGGATAATTACTATAATTAATTTGGAAAGTAGATTCTTGTGAATACTAAAGACATTGTATAAAAATCCTTACAGGAATACCTGAGAGACACTTGGCTTCTGCTATTTTTTGTTTGTATTACTTGTTATAGACTTTGAGATCATTTAGAGTTGAAATGTAACTCACATGTGATATGAAATATCACTTGTAGCAATCCTCCACAGGGTGACTGGATGGACTTTGAACAGGACAGTTAGACACCAGTGTAACCATAACAATGCCTAATGACTCATTTCACATGTTTTTCTTCCTGCTTTAGTTGACTTTGTATCCCATGGAGTGTCAGACAAGCCATGTGCAAAGTCTCTGTTTTCAGTATCTCACAAGTTCAAGGTTAAAAATTCTAGTTCTTATCATCACTTTCCAACAGCTATGAAGCCAAGGGAAGGGATAGTTCTATGTTCTATAAAGCATGTTCTCACCCAAATTCCAGAAAGCTTCTAATGCCAAGGTTGGAGACACTCGAGGTTCGCAACTCCCACCTGCCTAGGCTTGCACAAGCACAGAGTTTAAAACAATCAAACACATAATGTTCACTTTTGTGGTTTCTTGCATTATTTAAGCCAGAACAGTGATGGCACAATGTTTAAATAAATGGATAAAAATGGAAGCTACATTAGACATAATTATGTGTCTTCATATATACTGCAAAATCATTTGTTCGTACAATTTTGAAAATATTTACTTTGAAATTACATAATAATTATATCATTCTACCCATCCATTTCAATATATTAAAAATAAATTGAATTTTTCCATCTTCATACCTAGATCCTGAGGGTTTTTTTTGAAGAACTGGAGATTTCAATTTAAAAATATCATTCCTTTGTTATACACAAAACTTTCTTGCTTATATTTCATGATAAGAATATAATCCTGACACCACAACACTTCGTCGCTATGGTATCTCAGAATAGTAAACTCTTCTGAGGTTTCTATGACTATCAATAACTATATAAATTGCAAAAGTTTTGTAGTGAAAACACCACTGTGTTTAGATAATGAAGGTAGCAGAGAAAATCAACTAAGAAGTAATAAAAACAAGGATATTATGCTTTATCCTTTTGAATACTTTAGGTAGTCTATGCAATTTCAAATTCAGTAGTAATAATTCTACAATCTAAAGTTCTTAATGATACATACTCTACAGTAATCTCAGTGGCTTGCCAAAGCACAATCATAAAATGCAGGTAAATCTAAATTCCTCATTAATTCCTATCCACCATTCAAAAACGCTCTTTTTCATAAAGATTCGATAATCTATTTATTCTCAGCCTGTTGAATAAAACATTGACTATGGAGAGATTTGATAATTTATTTCATGTGCATGTTTTTCCAATAGTTAAATAAAACATATGCCAAATACTATTTGATAAGACATTATAGGTGCATATTAAAGTAGTCCTTTTATTTATTTTTGTATGCCATACAAGTAACATGCAAGTTGTCCTGAATCATAAAATAAAATTACTATTCAAGTATTATGAGTGAACTTTCAAGTCATTATACAAAAGGATGCTCAAGATGGTCCTTTGAAGCCAAATAATGGGACCCTATGAACCTTAGTAAAAACCATTCCTCAGAGGGAGATGGATGATTCTGAGTGATTACTTGAGAGATGCTCAGTGAGGCAGCCAGTAACGATATGGCTTTGTTCTCTAGTAGTCACCTCTGCAGTGTTTTCATTGACGAAATAAAAGCTTTGCTGCCTTCTGATTTGTCCCTTATCATAGTTTGCAGTTTGTGTATCTTCTCCAAAATCGATTCCCTCTTTGATGAAGAATTTTGTAATATCTATAACATAACATTATACACATGTGAAATATAAGTCATATTCTATATGAACACTAAGAATATTCCAATACCTATTCAGAATGGTGGGTAGGTTATTAAACTACCAAACCAAAGCCACAATTTTAAATAAATCATTTGTTTAAGGGCTGTCAGCCAAACTATGGTCTTCCAAATTTCAACAACTGTCATATTTATTTATCTAACTTTATAATCAAGAAAGCAAGTTTTTCTGCTAACCAAGTTATTTATTCTGACATATCAAAAATATTTACTGCTGATTCTGTGTTTCATTCTATTTATGTTAAATGACCTTTAGTTTGTAGTCTCTAGCAATAAAAAGAATGCTTACTGTTCAATTGATTAAGAAAAGGCTTATTTTCATACTAATAAAATGAGAAGCAAAGTTTTAATAAAATTCTTTTCCTGCATTGGCTATAGGGAAACTAGGGATTTGCCTGCTGGCCAAGGCCGCCTGAAGGGACAGAGGTCAGAACTGCAGTGAATCAGCTTACAGGAACGAGTCACTGAACACTATAAAAATCAAAAGTGGTTCTTAAAGAGACCAACTTGACCCTCCTTAACCAGAAAATGACATCTGACCCGGAAGTGAAATTTATCACAACATTTCAATTAAAACTTGGCAGGAACGTGAGCAGCAAGTTGTTCTTCAGCAGTTGACCTTGTTATAGGAGAAACAGTGAACGAGGAGGAAATGGATATTCTTGTTTTGGATTGTATACGAATATGGCTGGAAAAATAAAAATTTCTCAGCCTCATAGAATTTTCTAGAAGCTATCAGGCTAACATATGGATAAAAAGAAGTCTTGTGCTATGTTTTGTCTGTTTATTTTAAGGTCTCTATTTTTTTTGTTGTTGTATTAGATATTTGCCTGTAAATGTTATTAAGGAAGTAAAAGCCCAAATAGTCTTTTAATTTACATAATACTCTATGTCAAGTGCCTGTCACGCCAAACAATGCACTCATAGGTTTATCCATTTTTAATTGTTTTAAATATTTTCTGCATTTATACCCTAAAATTCCAAGCAGCTTTGTACTTGTCATGTGGTTTTCTCCGTTATCAAAGATTAGTGTGATAAAACTCAAGAGAAAAGTGTTACACATGTCAAGACTTCTATAGCAACTGTAAACTTAATACCTCATGCAAAATGGGATATTTAAAGATGATTTTGAAACACAATGAGGTTCATACTCTCATGAGAAACACAAGGAAGTACTCAAAAATATGAATAATTTGATTTCAGTTGCATTGATTTAGACCACAAAGTTTCCTTAAACTATAAAAGTCATAAATGATATCAAAGTTTGCCATTCCCATCATTCACTTCACAAATGCAAATGATGGCATACCCATAAAGTCAAAGCAGACATGGACAATACCGTTTTTGACAATAGTTAATTTTGTTATCAATTAAAATAAGTGAACATTTTCAAGGACAGGGCAAAAGAAAGGACTATTTTAATGTTATTTTTGAGATTGAAATTTTTTTAAGTATTTCAAATATGTATAACATTTTGCCATTTCTCAAATTATCAGTATTGTTGTAAAGATTTCACATTCCCCTTTCATTCTTTTGTTTGCGGCAAGAGAATTATATTACAAAACGTATATGTCAGAAGACTTGTTTTATATGATGACTTTCAATTATTTTTATGGTATTAAATAAATAAACCCTATAAAATAATGGTATGAATCAAAATTAAGCTTAGGATTCCTGATCTGAAGGAATTATAAAATGTCAAATATATATGTGCATATATATTCATATATATTATAAATATATACTATTTATATTATATATAGATAGGTAATAGTCAAAAAATAGGTAGCAGACAAAATTTGTCTAATCCATGCAGATAATTCTGTAATTTAAATAGACTTTAGGGCTATTATAGTTGAATAAATAGAAAGGAAATGTGGGGAATGTGTGTTCAAAGGACCTTTTAATTAAATACATGATTTATATGCATTGGATTTTTTTTACTTAGTGAATGCTAATGATGCTAAAATTCATTAATAATTTTATAACAGTGCCCTGTTTTGGCATATGACATCAAATGTAGGTTTATGGATGCTAATGGGATAATCTCTGACAAATGGGTAAATCCTGAGATAGACTCTATCCATAAAGGAGATCAAAATCATTGCAACATGACAGCAAAAGTTTCCTAAGAAGTCAAATAGAAAAGAGTGGAGTTAGAAACAAAGCAGTTTGTGATGTTCCATAAAGTGGCACTTTGAAGGAAGCTTCATTGTAGATGCCCCCCCCCAATCCATCAATTGTTGGATAGGTGTGTTTGAGTTTATTATGTGTGTTTTCTTTCCTCTCTTTTTAATGTGAAACTCTTCTCCCTTTGAGAAAGCTGTTTCAGAGAATAGACAGAGATGCAACTATGGAGGAAGAGAATGAAAGGTGTGTGTGTAAGGTGAGGATGAGTGGCTTTATCAAGAGTAAGGCGGGATAGAGGGATGATATTCTCTCACACACCAAGAAAAGAAAAAAATAACATGACTGTGTTGTGGGAGAAGTCCTAAACTGACAAAGCAATTTTATTCAGAGTTGCGGCATCAGAATGTCATTGCTTCAAATGACTGTACCACTTGAATGTAATTTTAAAATATGCGTTTGAAATTTATGTGTTCATAAGTAAAATACTTGAAGTTTCAGTTCAGCACGTTCCTGGTCAGTACAGTTCTGAAATGATTCTCTGGGTTTAAAGAGAACATTACAATTCATAGTTCAGATTTCCCTTAGAGGACACATAAGAAGTAAAATTGGCTGATTGTATGCCAACTTTCTATAGCCATCTTTTTTATGGGTTTTTATACTTCCCTGTGGCCATGCCAAGCCTGCATGGCACCCAACAACAACTGGGCATGGAGGAAATGCTGAGACTCAGCTTGGCAATTCCTGTAGAATTGGAGTACCTCCACAGCCCCTTGACTTGGGTGATCCTCATTTGCTTGACTACTCTTTTCCCAGAAGTGTATTATGGTCTGCAGTTTTAGCTTTATATACCCAATACCTGTTTTTTCTTTCCAACATATTCTTCTTCTTCCCCTCATTATTATTCACAGTTGATATACACTATTTGTCATTGCCATATCTAATATGAACTCACATAGCAACATTAACACAATTTTAAAGGACCTGTTTTTTCATCTTTTCATTGGCATCTATTGAAGAAAAATACGAGTTTTCATTAGAAACAGCACTTGTTTTCTCTTTCATGGAACTTTTAATTCAAGTGATTGATAAATCACTGTATTTAAAATTCATAAAAACATAAAACAAAATTTATTCATTCACCAGTCATAGTAAATACAGTTCAAGTTTGTATTTCCCCTTTTTACTCTTAGGGTGAATTGAGAACATGACTCTAGATAATTGAAAATAACAATACTCTAGTGATGAGATGGATATGGCCTGTAAGGACCCTCTCTGGGATCTAACGTTCATCATACAAGAAAGTAAAATCCTAGCTACCAAAAGAGGAATGCAGTCAATAGTCTACCCAGCTGTGGTATCTGTGAACCATACAGTGATAGCATGGTAAGGTATCCCAGCCTGGAGGTAACCAACAGATCTCTAATGGAATTGAAGGCCTACTTAACAGGAGGGAAATCATTCCTGGGACTGTGAATGTAGCCAATTACCAGGAGCTAGTGAGGTAATGGATCTTAGGGAGGCAACTACTACCACTTTCCTACAAGAGTGTACCTTCTTAATGCATTCTTATAATCACACATAAATGAAGCTTCCACTCCTCATAAAAGAAACTTCTCATTGTAGCAAATAGAGACCATTACAAAAAAAAAAAAAAAGAACTACCATGTAGTGGTCAAATGCAGAGAACAATTAATTGTGGGTTTACAGTTCCAACAGGTACATCTACAACACACCCCTAGTGCTCCTAAGGCTCAGAGGGCATATCAGAAAAAGGTGGGAGAAAGATTTTAAGAGCCAGTATACAGGACGTCTACTGTGGGATTTTGTCTTCCAGAAATGACAGGAAAACTATACTCATTATACTTCAAAAATCTAACTGCTTGAACAATGATAGCATCAAAAGGCATGTTAATGGTGAAGGTGGGAATCTCATGAGGCCCCACTCTTAGGGGAAAAAAAACCAAACAACTTGTGATTGCTGAGAGAGGGAGAATTAGTCTTTCTCGGGGATAGCTCTCTAAATGTCATCTAATACCACATGGTCAACCCCGAAATTATATTTATATAAGCATCAGAAAACAGACTCACTAGATTGCCTTTATGTATTCATAAGTGTGTATATGCACACATATATGCGACAATAATAAAATTAAAAGTGGCTATGAGTTTGAGACGGAATAATTATGAGCATAGGAGAAACTGGATAGATGAAATTATACTTCAATTAAAAACTTTAAAAGAGAGTAATGACATAACATTTCAGAATTTATTTTTATTTTTTTATTAAAAAATTTCCACCTCCTTCTCTTCTCCCATTTCCTTCTCCCTTTCCCCACCCCTCCCCCTCCTTTTCCAGTCCAAAGAGCAGTCAGGGTTTCCTGCTCTGTGGGAAGACCAAGGTCCTCCCCCCTCCATCCGAATGGATGGAAATAGAAAACAGTATCCTGAGTGAGGTAACCCAGACCCAAAAAGATGAATATGGTATGTACTTACTCATAAGTGGATTCTAGCCATAAATAAAGGACATTGAGCCTGTAATTTGTGAGCCTAGAGAAGCTAAATAAGAAGGTGAACCCAAATAAAAACATATAGCTATCCTCCTGGATATTGGAAGTAGACAAGATTGCCAGGCAAAAATTAGGAACTTGGAGGTGGGTGTGGGATGGGGTAAGGGCAGATGGGGAGAGAAGTGAGAAGGGGAGGATGGGGAGAGCTTGGGGGAATGGGATGGTTGGGATGGAGGAAGGGTGGATATGGAAGCACGGAAGTATATATCTTAACATTTCAGAATTTTAACCAAATTTGAAATATTGGAGACTATATAAGATAAAAATTTATGTTATGCACAAATTGTTACCATAGAAAAATCTAATGATTAAACTCTATCTGCTAAAATATGCTAATTGCTAAATTTTACTTTATGTAATATGCCTGAAGAAACTACTTCCTACTAATATAAAATAACCTTACTTATTTTTGTAATGCTATTGTAACTATAAGATTATATACATAGAAATGCTTCTCATATTTTCCTCATATTTTTAAGTATTAGAAAAGTTTTTGTTTTGTTTTAAGGCAAAAACTGTGAATGTAATCTCCTTTTCTTGGACCATTATCCATAACAACTTGTGACCGAACTCTGAAAAAGAACAAACATTCATAATGTGGGTGTAGTTTCCCAGGCAACTTTCTATTGATTGGGGGCACTGATAATCTTATGAAGACCTAACAAAAATTTAGATCTATGGCCAAGTCCTGACTGGGATATTCTGTGAGGCTTGATTATCTCGGCAATCAGTTTTCAGGATGTTCTGGATGTAGAACTCTGAGAAAACTGAGAGGTCCTCTGAAATGTTGGATCTTCTGGACTGTCTGCTTCTATTGGAGATCCTATTGATTAATCCTGATTTTTTTTAACCCAGAATGAATCTACAGCCTCTCATTTTCTGTGGAAACAAAAGCAAAACATCTTTTCCAAAGTAACATATCTTTTTACTTAAATTTTGAAGTCAAGGCACTTTTAAAATAAATATGTTGTATTAATTTTAGGGTTTTTTTTTTAAAAAAAACGTGGTTTCTCTGCATATCATTGACTGTTTTGCAACTCACTCTGTAGAACAGGCTGTCCTTGAACTCACAGAGATCCACCTGCCTCTACATCTCAAGTTCTGAGATTAAAGGTGTGTACCACCATAGCCAACTACATGTTGTTCACCATTTGTTGACAAAAGTTTCTGTTCAGCCTGGTCCCAGAGCCATTTAGTCTCAAAGAAACACACGGAGACTTACATTAATTATAAAATGGTTGACCTATTACCTCAGACTCTTTATAACTCTTACATCCTACATTAACCCATAATTCTTGTCTGTGTTAGCCATGTGGTTTGGTACCTTTTGTCAGCGAGGCACTCTCTTCTTGCTTCCTCTGTGTCTCTGTGATGACTTCAGACTGAGTCTTTTCTCAAAAGTCTCCTGCTCTCATGGCCCTTCCTATACTTCCTGCCTGGTTGCCCTGCCTATACTTTCTGCCTGGATACTGACCAATCAGCATTTTATTAAAACAATGCAAGCGACAAGGTACAAGACTATTGCCCCACAGCACACTTGCCGCATAATAATCAAGAGACCAAACAAACAGAATAGAGAAAGAATATTAAGAGCCACAAAGTAAAAAGGCCCAGTAGCATATAAAGGCAGACTTATCAAAATTACACCTGACTTCTCAATGAAAACACTGAAAACCAGAAGGTCCTAGACAGGCATTCAGCAGACACTAAGAGTTCATGGATGCTAGCCCAGACTACTATACCCAGTAATGCTTTCAATTATTGTAGACAGAGAAAACAAAATAGTCCATGATAAAACCAGATATAAACAGTACCTACCAACAAGTCCAACCCTACAGAAAGTACTGGAAAGAAAATCCTACCTAAGGAAGTTAGCTGCACTCAAGAAAACACAGATAACATCATACCACCAAATCCCAAAACATCCACTATAGACAACACCAACAAAACCAAAAATAACAGGAATTAACAAACATTGGTCATTAACATCTCTTAATATCAATGGGCTCAATTCACCAAAAAAGAGACACAGGCTAACAGAATGGGGTACAAAAACAGGGACAGACTTTCTGATGCATCCAAGAAACATACCTCAACTTCAAAGACAGATGTTACCTCAGGGTAAAAGGTTGGGAAAAAACTTTTCAATCAAGTGGACCTTGGAAGAAAACTGGTATAGCTATCCTAATATCTAACAAATTAGACTTCAAAAAAGATGAAAAGGGACATTTCATATTCATCACCAGAAAAATTCATCAAAATGAAGTCTCAATTCTGAATATGTATGCCCCAAGTAAAAGGGCACCCACATATGTAAATGAAGTATTACTGAAGCTTAAATCACACATCAAAACCCAAACAGTAATAGTGGGAGACCTCAAAACCTCACACTCACCTATGGGCACATCTTCCAGACAGAAAATTAACAGAGAAATAAAGAAGGTAACAGATGTTATTACTCAAATGGATTTAACAGATATCCATAGAACATTCCACCCAATTACAAAAGAATATACCTTCTTCTCAGCACCTCTTGGGCATATACCCAAAGGATGCTCAATCATACCACAAGGACATTTGCTCAGTTATGTTCATAGCATCATTATTTGTAATAACCAGAACCTGAAAACAACCTAGATGTCCCTCAATTGTAGAATGAATAAAGAAAATGTACATTTAGACAATGGAGTATTACTCAGCGATCAAAATAATAACATCATAAAATTTCAGGCAAATGGATGTAACTAGAAAAAAATTCTGAGTGAAGGAACCCAGACCCAGAAAGACAAACAAATGTACTCACTAATAAGTGGGTACTAGATGTAAAACAAAGAATAACCAGACCATAATCCACAGCTCCAGAGAAACTAGGTAACAAGGAAGACCCTAAGAAGAACACATGTATCACCCTGGGAAGGGAAATACATACGATCTCCTAGGTAAACTGGGGGCAAGGAGTAAACTGGAAGCGGTAAAGGGGAGGGGATTGGGAGTGATAACATGAGGGAATAGGATGATTGAGTTGGGGGGAAGCATGATGTGGGAGAGCAAGGAGATACCTCTGTAGGCGGGACCATTGAACAGGGCTAGGGATAAAACTACTGCTAGGGAAATTCGCAGGAATCCTCAAGGATGACCCCAGGTAAGATACCCCCAATCACGGAGATGGAGCCTAAACTGGTCTTCCCTTGTAATAAGATTGGTGACTATATCTTGATTCTCATTATAGAAACTTCACCCAGTAACTGATGAAAGCAAATGCAATGATCCACAGACAAGCACCAGGCAGAGTTATGGGAGTTCAGTCGAAGAGAGAGAAGGGGGATTATTTGAGCAAAGTGAGGAGGCTGGGGTAAAGATCATAATGAATAAACCCACAGAGACAGTTCACCCAAAATTGTTGGAGCTCAAGAACTTTAGACCAACAACTGCCGATCCTGCATGGGGTCGAACCAGGCCCTTTGCAGGTAGACAAAAGCTTTGTAGCCTGGTCTGTTTGTGGGACCCCTGGCAGTGGGACTAGGATCTATCCCTAGTGCATGAGCTGGCTTTTTAAAGCCCATTCCATATGGTAGCATGCCTTGCTCAGCCTCGATGAAGCCAGGCTCTCTCTCAAGTGAATGTGCCATTCTTTTTGACTCCCCTTGGGAGACCTTATGCTTTCTGAAGAGTGGATGAGGGTGGGTTGTAGGGAGATTGGGGGAGGATGGAAGGGACACATAACTGTGGTCGGTATATTAAATGAAAAAAAAAGAGTATAGAATAATGGTTCCTGTGTCTGGTGGCAATAGATGTGCAGGGATGGGAAAATAATACCCAGTGCATATTATAGGGAAGTTATTGCACAATAGAGTGAAAATACACAGCAATCATCTACTGCATCTTTCTAAAACTGTGAGTTGCAAGCTTTCCATTGTAAGCAAAAGATAAACATATGAGAATTATGTTTACTTTACCCTGATGTATACAACCTATAAGTATATTGAAATGACAACCCACAAACATGTATAACTTTTATATTTTTATGTATCAGTTTTTAAAAAAACCTAGTTTGTAAAATTGATTTAATTTCCCAAGTTCCTATATGTGCTGACTGGTAGGGACTAGAGTCTTGTGATTCATTCAGCTGTCTATAACATTTTATAGAAAGGTTTACTTCTAATAGATTGTGAACGTAACAAAGCATTTGGATACAATGACGAGATAGTATTCAGATTCTGTCTGTCTCAAGTAGCTCACCTTCAGCTGATGGTTGGAAATGAAAATGTGGTAAGGGAAAAGATTTTAAATATTTGGGTGTCATACCACACGTAGTTAAGATATTCTCTTTTAAAAATATCTTCACTTGAAGGAAGGGAAAAGATGTTCCAAGTAAAAGCGACAAAGAGTCAATCAGGCTTCAACATTGCAGTATCTGAAAGAAAAGGCAATTGACAGAAAATTTTCTACTAGAACTCACCAAAAGAAAAAAAAAGATAAAGAGGATTATTCCATTCTGAGCAAATTACTATATGAGCACCAAACTTCTAAACATATATGCATCAAACTCACATGCACCCAATTTCATTAAATAAATGATACCGGGCCTTAAATGACAAATTAACCCCAATACATTAACTGTCGATGAATTCTATACCCCACCGTCATCGATGGAAAGTTTATCCACACGAAAAATCAACAGAGCACTGGAGAAATGACAAAATGGCAAGAAATAATCATACTAAACAGAAAACTTAGGAATATAATACCTACCTTCAAGCATATTTTATTAATTAAATTGTTGCCACATTATATCAATAATGTACATAGTAAATGCATTCTTAATACGAACTTAAATATTGATAAATAAATTTAATTTTTTGTTTAAAAAGCATGTACAAGTAGCTGAATGGTTAAATACTACACAATAAAGCACAAGGCTAGGGGTTTGATGCCCAGCATTATAATTAAAAAATAGATAAATTAATAAATGAAGAACGATAAATGTCCAAAATGCACAGGTAAATGTTAAAGACTTTGGCAATATAGTCAAGGTTCCTTTTCTTTTTTTTTTTACACCTAGTGTAGTGCGTGTGTTTGTGTGTGTGTGTGTGTGTGTGTGTGTATTTGTGTGTAGGTTATAGAACATGTTGTGGGAGATGATTCTTTACCTCTACTGTGTGTATTCGTGTATTTCTGGGATTGAATTTAGGTGGTTTAACTTTAAAATAGCTACACTATTCACTGTGACATATCACTTGTTTGACTTACTACTCTCAAGAGAAGAGAGCTTACAAGAAAAATCCAGTAGTTTAATATTTTCTACAGTTACAACTCTGGGAGTGGCAGAGACAGGAGGACCCTGTCCACTAGTCTAATAAAAGCATGAGTACCAGGTTTAGCGTGGTACCATGTTTCAAGAAAAGATGGAACAGTGTATCTACATGGATGAATGAACTTGTGAGAACTCTAGTAAAAAACACACACACATTCACACACATGTACATACATACACAGACACCAGAATATTGTGAGGTTTTCTGAGTCATTGAACAAAAGTTACACAAAGTGATAGAGGTTCCTGGGATTTAGACAAAAGTGTCATATAGAGATAATATTGGTCATTATGTAGTGTGCAGGGGTCTTGCAAACAGGCACAAGAAGAGTAAGTACATAAATAACAAGTTAGAATAATATGAAATAGCTAAGCATAAAGCTTAGAAATCAGAAAGATCATGACAACAGTAAACACTGTTGCAAAAAGGTCAATTCTACCCTGACAGCTAACAAAGTTATAAGTCAAATACTGACAATATTTTCATGGGAGATAGCTTCAGATAGCCTACTCCCTTTGATGAGAAAGAACTTGCAAAAATTCAGACGGCAATAGATCTACTTGAAGAAAGCCTAAAACTATAACTACCAGACATATAAAGTCAATAACAGACAGGATGTTTCTGAAATGCCTATTAGAACAACAAGAAAAAATATTTTCAGGAGATAAAAAAGGAGAATTTCATCACCAATTCAGTGTTAATAATCTACATCCATAACTAGAAACTGTGACCTATAGACAAGAAATAGCAACAACTGCAGAACAATAGTACATAGTTACCAATACCGAAATGGACCAGAGGATGGATTACTAGGAAAAGCCTTCAATAAGTGTCATAAACATGTATAAAGGAACAAGGGTGTTTAAAGATTTAAAGGTAAGTTTGTGTTTAGTATGGAATAAGGTGCTGACTATTATGTAAACACAGACACATGCACACACACACACACATATTTGCAAACATGTAAGCAAATGTATGTACACTATGAAACAAGATGTGGAAGGAAATCTCAGATCTGAAAACTAAGAAGAGTAAGTAAAACATATTCACTGAAAGTGCTTAACAGAGATTAGTTTAAAGAGCCACTGAAATTTGTATTACAGTATAATACTTTAGAGTTGAGAGTGTAACAGTAATGGTAAACAGCTGGAGTGATTTTCAACTGCATTGTGTTCCCATTCCAACAAGTCAGAACAGCTATTTTAAAAGGGATGGTGAAAACAGTTTAAATAAGTTGCATTAAATGTTCAACAAATGTTTTAAAAGAAAAAATATTAATGTTATCACCAATAAGTAAAAAAAAAAGGATGGGCATATGAAGGCGTAAGTCATAAACAATCCCACACCAGTTGGGAATTAAAGGGGT
>LOEQ01005256.1:76769-88198 GCA_001685075.1 Bramus lutescens
TGGTATCTCAGCGGCTATTGGCTGAAGGAGCGGAAGGAGCTCCCGCAACAGGCATAAATTGCATTCAATTTCTTACTTTAACTTTTTGCAACACTGTTATATTCTTCTTAAACTAAGTCTTTTGTCACATAGATAGACACTATTTCTCTTTCCATTCAAATAATCCATTTTCATTCATTCCCTTTTATCTGTTTTTAACGCTAACATGTTTAAGTGTAACACCCATGGTGAAGTTCCACAGGATCCGAATAGCTATTCTAAGTGTATAAAAATTCACTGAGATGTACAGACATTTGATCTAATTTCAGGACATGCTTGTTTTAATTTGACAGTGTTTATAATGAAGATTTAGTTTAAAGAAGAAAAAAATTCAACAAATGTTGGAAGGCTTGAAGTGATAAAAGAACTCATGCACTGTTGTTATGAACGTAAATTAGTACATCACCTATATAAATAAAAATAGCTGACTTTACCCACTTCTAAGCACATACTGGAAGTACACACAACAGACTAGAGAGATACTGGCAATTGCATGCTCATATTTATTGCTGCACTATTGACAACAGATTATATAGGAACCATCCTATAGCAACAGGAAAAGTGTGACCCTGTCAGAATATGTGGGTTATGGTGCTGTGACCAGACAAGAAGTTATATTACTGAATAATAGGTTTATAATACACACTTTTAAAGCAATATGAATCAAAATATCTTAGAAACATCTCTACATAATGAAGAATCTAAAATAATGACCAAGATGTATACCAGCTTTCATTGAACAGGCCATTGGTTTTGGAATGTTCATATTCTGTTTCATAATAAAATCCCACACAATAAGGTTCACAAGTCAGGTACTGGCTTTTATATCTCCAGTATGTGAAAGAATATATGGAACATGACCGTAATGTAAATATATGTATCACATGAACAAACACATGCATTGTGTGAAGTCCTCTCAAATAACATAAAATTGCACATATGTAACATTATAATTATATTAAAAGAACAATGGCTATATGAATAATGTTATGGTAATGCAAGTGGCATAATGAAAAACTTCATTTGGAGAGAATATTAAATCAGAGTGGTTGCCTTAACAAATAAAATACCCAGGGAGTTTATGTTACCCCACTGCCATACAGACTTTCTTTGCTATTCCTGTCTGTTTCCCCTTATCCTGCCCTAATCCCTAAAGAAAGAAGGCAGAATGGACCTTATAGGGATTTAAGGTTAGATAGCAATCACTTTCCCAGTTGGAAGTAGAATTAGCCTTTCTTGTCTATTTCTATGAAGCATATTTAAAGAAAAAGTCTGTTTTTACATGTCAGCTCTATGTAAACTCTCAAATTTACATAGAAAAACTCTAAAATGAAATGATTCTTCATAGAATGTGGGAGGATTTTTAAATCTTCAATTACTCTATTACATCGCTCAATGTCAGCTTCCAGGAGGTGTTCCTTCCATTTTCAACATATACACAGCATCAACACAGTGTCAAAGAGTGTCTTTGTCACAGCTGGTATCCCAATGGAGCTATTAATTTCTTTTGAAATCATGTTCCCTTTGTGATATAAGCAGATTATAAATAAATTGTGAGGAGGAATTATTTTCATGATTTTATGATGCTATCTGCAGTCATGATACAGATCATGATCAAACATGTTCTCATTTGAAATATTAGCTAGACAGATGATTCATAAATCTTTTGGGTTGAAAACTCTGAGAAATATTTTTAAATCATGAATGCCTACATCATGGTTGATACTGCATAAGGTTACTCTAATTTTCATGTGAACTCCAAGTATTGTAACAATTATGGCTCATTATGCTGTCAAAGACAGACCTGTATTCAGTAACTATTTCCAACTGGAGACAGACAGCGTTGTTGCCCACGGCTTTTCAATAACCTGT
Organism: Bramus lutescens; assembly: GCA_001685075.1. Lineage (NCBI taxonomy): Eukaryota > Metazoa > Chordata > Mammalia > Rodentia > Cricetidae > Bramus > Bramus lutescens. The sequence goes on from LOEQ01005256.1 coordinate 78,681, forward strand.
GACAATCCAGTCTGCAGAGGTTAGAATTTAGCTATGACATTGTCATCATTTTGTCTCAGTTCCTAAATTATCCAGCTTTTTTTTTCCCCTGCGGAGATCACAGATAAGGCCCATGTTCTTGTTCATTCTGGAAGAGTTCCTCTCCCCCACATAATAAACATGATTTTCTAATGATTATATTCTTCATATGATGGCTTTCATCTAGTGCCATACATGAAGGCGGAAAAAAGGAGAAGGGAAAAGTGCATATAAATGGAAGATACTACTTTTAACTTAGCTTTTGGAAAGGGAGACACAGTCTTTAATTTAAAACATTTCAAGGCCTCCTTAGAGGTGGACTTTGTCCTTCCATGGCCTTCTTACATGATCTGCACTATGCCAGGTTACTCTGGAGTTTGCTCCTTCTCAAGATTGCCTGAAGACAGAAGCTTGTGATTTGTTTTTTCACTATCCTCACCAATTCCTATGCTACTCTTAAAAATTGTGTTTCATAGATAATATATATGGTGTTTAAATGAGAAATGATATTTTGATTTTGTAATCTTTAAATCTAGGTTGCAATTGAAACTTGTAACTAAAGTTTAAGGGTGAAGATCTATTTTGGGTGTAAAGAGGTTTGAAGAAAGAAGCAGTGCTTGGTTCCCTGGATTACATTTTAAAATCTGATTCTCAACCTAAAGGGACCCTCAAGACAGACTGCCTGCTCTCTCTGACACAAACATTTTTTGATTAGAGATCTAAAAATGTCTCTTGGGTTGAATTCATTGAAATGTGAGAAAAATACACACAAGGGAGGAAAAAAGGTAACTACAGCCTTTCGAATGAAAGAAGCCACAAAATTACAGTCGCTGTTATTAAAACTGTAATCATCCTGGATTTATAACAATTATGACAGTGGTGTTTTAATGAAAGAGTGAGAGGAGATGGAGAAGTGGCTGTGTCATAAAATTGCTTGGTATCATCCTCTGAATTTCCTGCAAGCTCTTCAAGGAAATGTAAGGGAATAAGTTTTCACTGCAATGTGTCTCATATGAAAAGCCACAGAAACTTTTATATGAACACCTGTGTTTCTATGTCCCATATCTGCCTAAGTACTTTCATATTTCCTGTGTATCTATCTACCTGTGCACATATATAGAATATATCCCATATTCCCATAAATGGATATGTTTAATTCATTCAGATTTGGATCTGAAAACCATGGTTTCTGTTGCTTTTATTAAGTTCAAGATGAGCTTGGAGATGAAAGAGTAATACAATGCATCTATGCGTTCATTGAAATTCACATCTCTAGATGAAGGAACTGGAAAACCTATAGTCAAAATCTTCTCTTAGACAACTCATGCTCTATAATCATACAGAAATTTCTTTTTTCCCTTTTATTCAGAAAAATACACCCTTTTTCAAAATTCCAAGTAGATTTTTTAATACAAAATATTCTGATTATGCTGCAAGTACTCTCATATCCTTCCAGACTCACCCACCCATCCAAATCCATACACTTTTTTTCTCCCTTTCCTTAGAATACAAGCAGGTATCTAAATATAATAATAATTAATAATAATCTAAAATAAAATTAAAACAAATTGTTATAAGATATATCAGAGGAGCAGAAGCAGAAAGGGCAAAGAATAGTACACAAAACAGATGTTGACAGAGACACACATGATTATTCACATACCAAAATTCATTCAAAACACAGTACCAGAAACTATTATGTCTATTCAAAAGACCTCTAAAGCAAATAAATAAAATGACAATGCCCAGACATCACATTATGAGACAAGGAACATACAGAAAGGCCACTGAGTTCATTTTTTGCTGGTGGTCTAATGCTGAGCACGGGTCTGTCCTTTTTTGTACACTCGATGGTACTCTGCTGGAGAAAACTTGCCTTTCTCTTTCAAGATACTGTCAATTGGATTCAGCTTCTGGGTTATGGATGTGGTCTTGTGTCCACTTCTCTCAGCACTGGGACCCCATCTAGCTTAGGCCTATGCAGACCCTGTGCATGCTGCCAGAGTCTCTGTGAGGCCCAAGATCATCCATCCTGCGGGGCTTGGAAAGCTTTGTTTCCCATTTAGCCTCCATTCCCTCTGGCTCTTGCAATCTCTCCAATTATAATAGTCAAATCATAGAATATTGTTTAGGTAATTCAAGTTGATTTACTTCCTCATAAACTTTAACACAGTTGGCAATTTCTAAGTTTCTAGCTAGCAGAATAGACATTATACTAGGAAAAGAGCAGGTTGCATAGATGGGTCTATGATAAACACCATCAACGAAATAACTGTAGACATATAGCTCATTCAACTGATATGATTTGGTTTCCTGTACTTTGATTCTAGTAAACTTCACTGGAGCTTTCTGCATACACCCGTGCTGGCTTCTTTCTTCATGATAGGATGAAGATCATGTTTGCATGGAAACAAACCCTGTGCTTGTGATCTCCTTTCCGGATGAATGCTTCACAGCTATGCATTTGACTTTATGTTTATTAAGTGTTGCTATACAAAGATGATATTTGTCCATAATTCATACTTGACATGAATTGGCTTATCATATCCATCTTTATGACCTACATATCGGGTGCAGGAACACTAGAACAAACCACAGAACTGATTCTATCTGGACTTGAGGCCACTGCAGAGACAAGAAAGGAAACTGGAAAGTAACTTTCAAAATCTGTCCCTGTCATTTCGTCTGGGCTACAATGCAGGGAAGTATACTGCTTTACTCTTTAAGCAAGACAAACTAGCATTATATTCTGAGACATGTGCATGCTATTGACAATATCCGGCTGACATTTTGGCTCCTTTCTGTGGCACTTGTCTCTCAGTCTAAGAAAGGTATCATTTTCCTTGGTGCTCTTGCCACCCTCAATTTCTACCCCTTCCCCCTTCTTATGTGGCAGGGGGGAATAAAAGGCCTTGGCTTGATCTTTTCTTCATTTTGGATTATTTAAAAATACTATGTATAAATGAAAGTCTGACTCCCGAGACGCTTGATTTGTAGTGTTATTTATTTAATTATTCATTTGCCAGATAATGGGAAGAACTGGTAGAGCTGAGGTCAGATTGAAATATACCATATGAAGTGTGACTTGAGAGCTGGAGACAGCTCCACAGACATGGACTGATTGTCACTGACTGTGCAACTGTCATCCCGTCTTGGTTAGGCATATTAAATGGCATGACATTTTAGCAGGGCATGTCAATCCAGTGATGACTGAAAAGGACTAGGCTACGTGTATGCTAATCTGCAACGGCAACTCCTTTGCAACCTCCAATTCCTGTCGAAGCATTGACAATTTCCAGTTTGTTGTCAGAAGAGGGAAAGAGAATTGTTCTCCAAATTGCAGCTCCAACTTGGCTCTTTTTTTTTTGCAGTCTTTACTCATTGCTCTAATGAGTATGAATAGAAATAGGGTTTCAGAACACAGAGATGCAAATTTCATCCAAACCTGGAGTAAAAACGGGCAATATATACATGTTTGAGAGGTGCGTGCATCTAGTTGAAATTCCTGATGTCTGAAAAAATAAGATTACAAAGTTAGGTTTGTATAAAAGTGGACAAGAAACCAAACTCAATGACATATATAAGTCAATCAATTCAAAAACTAAACAGGATAATAAAATCATTTTTTAAAGTTTTTCTATAAATAAAGATTATTTCTTTCAAAAAAGAAATTCCGTATTTTAAAAGATAAGTAGTATTCATATATTTTCATTTGTGAATTTTTTTCCTTGAGAGGATATTTGATAGCCTGACTAAAAGAGGAATTGACTTCTAACCATATGGTTGATACAGGTAGCTATTCAAAGCAGATTCGAAAACTGAACTCATCATATTCTGAAATGGAAGTTGAATAATGTTTCTTTTTAAAATGTCATTTAATATCTGTTTATACTATATTATGCATGTATGTATGAGCACCACGTGCAAATATAGTGCCTGCAAAGGTCAGGAGACGGCTTCAAATACTCTATAGTTGTGGCGTTAGTGGTGGTTGTAAACCACCATGTAGGTGCTTGGAACTGAACCAAGGCCCTCTGAAAAGGCAACAAGTGTTCTTAACTGCTTAGCCCTATTTCCAATCTTGTGAACACAACTTCTAGTAAGAATTCTATACATAAACTACATGCAAACCCACTTGTATATTTTTTTAACATAGAAAAACATCCGTGTATTTCTTGTGTAAGGGGAATGCTGCTTACAGAAAACTACATAAAGCCAAGGAAATTCATATTTTAACTTGGAGAAAGATGGCCAAAACGTTATTCTAACCCCCTATGTACTGTGAAAAATTAGTTTTGATAGGTCATTTTTTCTATAGAAAATCTATTATTCACTTCTGATTTAATTTTTTTCTCATTTTGAAGAGCAGATCCAACTAAAGATTACTGTTGCTTTTTAATTAGTATCTTTTGATTCTTAGATTTTGAGAGAAGTCCTAGGCAACAAATCAAGTGACTTTGATCAAAGTCTTTGGAAAATGTGATGCTTTAAGGATATGTTTAATTGAATCACAGTTTGAAGTGGCAGTAAAGTGAGTTTGCCCTTTGTGGTAACGTACCTAGGAATTCTGATCTATATTCCTGATTGCTATTGATTTTTCTAGATTTCATTATGAAATCAATAATTGTTGCGCAGGGTAAAATAGTTTACAAGGGTCGCAACATACTGCGGACTTCTGAAAACACACTGAGCTCGGTGAAGCCACCCAGGCAGCCAATTAGGAGAAAACATCTATTAGGTAAAAACAGGGCAGTCCCATTGACTGCTATTGATTTTCTTAGCCCTGTGAAAAGACAATCAATTAGATAAAGAAGGCTAATGTTACAGCTGCAATTTAATAACCCCTAAGAAAGAAGGAGGACTATTGATTCCTGACGTGGAATGTTGCGCTTTATTGAAATACTCTGAACTTCACCTGTCTTTTAATCAGTCCTGTGGAGAAGGAAGAGGCCCGCGTTTCTATCTGTATAGAATCCCAATTATTAAACATCTTTGGTGATGCCCAGACCTAAGAGATGCAAATGAAACAGAACTTCGAAGAAGCACAAGGCCAGACTGAATGCGAGATCATGGGAGCTATTGATAGAAACTGTCTTAGAGGAGGTTGTTTCTTTTTCTACAGAGAGCTCACCAGAGTGCCACCTGTCATTTTCAAAAGCAAAGTCAGTTTTGCCAACCAGCCGTGAATGACAAATAAAGCTTTATATGAAACACAAGGGCATATTATGTGCTATTGTGAATTCGCCTAAGTGCTAATTTATCTGGCTTGTTCTCTTCGGCAAACAGAGGCACAGACACATGAAATAATCCATCTAATTATGGAGCTATTTAGGAAAAAAACAAAGCAAGGTGTTTTTGTGTGTTGCAGAAGGTGCATGATACAAGAAAGGGTTTTTCACAAAACCTAATGTTGCTAATGAAAATAACTGAAATGTTGTAAGCTACTACAATTTCAGGACAAATAAACTTTCACCAGTTTTGGATCTAGGGAGTCCCAGCTGCTTTTTCTAAACAGATACCTACTTTTTTTCCTTCCTTTATTTTTTTTATTTAATACCTAATTGTAAATGGCTAATAGGCCTAGTCCCTTTCAAATATAAAATCTGAGCTGAGAAACCTCATATAGATATTTTCTTTATGCTTTGCTCTTCTATTGCATGTATTTGATCCTTTCTCCCTCATTATATATATGCCTTTTTACCAGCAGACAGCTGCTATTCACAATAATTGCTAGGGCAGTCAATTATGCTTTAAATAGACCTACTTGAGGACAAATGGTGGTCTAAATTGTACTAAAGACATACCATACACAAAGACTATGTCATTTCTAGTATCTGAAACATTCTAAATATTCCTGAGCAGCAATGTGGTTTACGTACTTTAGTATGTCAAAGTATTTCTTCAAAATATTTATAGAATATACTTGAACTATTCTCTGAGCTGTTGCTTAATCATTTAAATTTGCATTATAAACAGGAAAATATATTTCACTAATTCCCTCTTGCATATGTGTGTGCTTATATAGCCAAAATTAGCAAATGTGTTGTTATCTAATTTGTTAACAATAATTTTCCCTTAATTGAAAACTATATGTATTCAGTATGCATCTGTTTAAGTGCTAATATTTATTTTAAGACAGTATATACTTTCAGGTGTTAATTTATTCCTTAGTGATTAGAAATTCATAAAAGCAGCTGCTGATTTAAGCAAAGAATTTGATTTTTGAATTTAATGAAAAAAACCCAGTAAGTAAAAACAGACAGCAGGTTTCTTTTATATACAGTGCCTTATATATGCTGTAATAATGATGTTATAAGCATGATTAGAAAATATTTTATAAGTGAGAGTGACACATTTCTGTTAGCAACAGTATCACTGATATAGTAGCCAATGGATGATAACTGATTAAAGTTCACTACACAAAACTGAAAATGCGTTTATGCAACAAAACAGTTATATTTTTAAAATCATTATTTATAGATACAGTACTTTTTTCTAACATTTATGTAAAAACAATAAGTACGCTGACCTTTGGATATTGTAAAAAAATACCTATTATTTTGTAATGTTCTCAGTTTCAAACTGTAGTACAAAAGGTCATTTCTTCTTAAATTTCTTTTTTGTTATGTTTATAATATATATGTTTACTCTCTTCTATACTCATATGTATCTGAGATGTCTGTAGCATGCCCCTTGGAGAGCACTGATATACCTATTTTGATCTTAAAATGTTAAGATAGTACCCTGCCCCCTCAGATTAATTCTAGTGAATATATGAGACAGAAAAGACATCTAGCTTTAGCGCTAAAAGGGTTAACAATCTATTAAAAGGAGAGTAAATAAAGTACATATGTAAACACCAAGGAAGTCTCTTTTCAACACTGCACCTCTACTGGAGAAAAGTAAGGAACATTTAACTATCCAAGTTCCGCTAGTGCACTCCTTCTCTATGACATCTTTCCAATTTTCACAGAATTTATAAATTTACTTTAAATCATATAATGTTTGTATAGATATGATCTAGTTCTTAAAAAGTGGTCCAAAAATTAATGAGCATAACTGAATAGACTAAAATTATTTTTGCTGGAGGTTGTGTAGGAATTTTATTAGTGATACCGGGTCCATATTTGAAATGATTGACCAACTTGATAACTTCCCATTTTATAAAAGTGCAATCCCAGGTAAATTACTTTACATCCCCAATCCCATTCAAATGCTCACTTACAAAATGTGTTGAGAAAGTAGTTCTATTTGTAATAACTTTTACCTGTAGATACAACAAATTTAACTAAAAGCAATACACATCAGAAAATATGATAAGTAAATTGTATGTATTGTTATTACTATTATTGTTATATTTATATTTTAAGTTATACTCTAGGTATACTAAGAGTTTTGTAAGAAATTTACCAATTGCACAAGGATTCATTTGAATGTTTTAGACTGTGCTTGCTAATTTCATTATAGATATCTAAGAGTATGATGTATTGAAAGAAATTATTTTCAAACCAATTAGAAATTATAGTGACAAACTTTGAAGGCAATTTGGGGAAATTTTTTCATTTCCGTATTTCAAGCATCATATTTAAAAAGATACTTCAAACAGAAATAAGAATGAACACAACATTTTACCTCTTTTTGTGTGTGTATGTCTGTGTGGGATTGGGGATGAGTGGGGAATTACATAGGTAAAAAGAGATTGAAATATAACTGATTTGTAGCCATGTAATCTTTAAATGGATTGATAATTCTAGATGCTCTAAAATACACCTGGTAAAATACTTGATGACTAGACAACATTATTGATACTTTCATATGTTTGATTTATTGAAGGACATATACATTGGAACAAATTATACATTATTCACATCATTGCCATAAACAAATTATTAATATGAAAGGGGTTTCCATCACAAGAGTATAAGGAGCAAAGTTTAGATGAATGTAGTTTATAAAAACAGAGCATATGACATTTATGTGTATGTATTGTCTTAGTGAATAAGACATTCTTTGGTCCTGTTTTAATTTGTAGAGAAATTAGCTGAAATCATCAATTGCCAGTGTAGTATTTCTAAACAAGAAAATGACTTTGGCAATTACCAGGAGAAATTTTGATATTCATAATGGGTAGAATAGGGGCTCTGCACATCTAGGAAATCAAGAGGTCACCTAGCTGTCTAAAAGTAGGTAAGATCTCCCTAGCATAGAGAATAATTCAGACACATCCTTTGTTAGTGTGCTGCTGTCAAGAATTCCTCACTTAGGTGCATGTCTTCGACTTAATTACCTTAGTTATTACTTACTGGATATACAGATGTGCTGTGCATAGAGACTTTTGTTAGTGAGTTTTGTTTATATGAATGAAGGGTGTTCATTGTGACATTTTTGTAGATGTGTATAATGTAATGTAACCATATTTACTTTCAACTTCTCTAATCCATTTTAACTCTCTGGTAGTCCTGTTCCTCTTCCCGAAGATAGTCTCATTTCTACTTTCCTGTCTAAGAAAATATATAAACTCATTTCTCAGTCAAGAAGCATTTAGGTTGTTTCCAGATTCTGGCTATGACAAACAATGCTGCTACAAACATAGTTGAGCACATGTCCTTGTGTTATGTTTGAGTGTCCTTAGGATGGATAACCAAAAGTGGTATTTCTGGGTCTTGAGGAAAGTTGTTTCCTAATTATCTAAGAAATGTGCATACTGATATCCAAAGGGACTGTACCAATTTGCACTCCTACCAGAAATTCAGGAGTGTTCCCTTTATCCTTCATCCTCTCCAGTTTAAGCTGTTATCAGTGTTTTTGATCTTGGCCATTCTTACAGGTGCAAGATGGAATTTCAGAGTTGTTTTGATTTGTTTTTCTGTGAAGGCTAAGGATGTTGAGCATTTCCTTAAATGTCTTTCAGCCATTTTAGATTCCTCTGTTGAGAGTTCTTTGTTTAGGTGTGTGCTCCATTTTTTATTGGATTATTTTGTTTTTTGATGATAATTTCCTTGAGTTCTTTGTATATTTTGGAGATCAGCCCTCTGTCTGATGTGGATATGGTGAAGATCTTTTCCCATTGAAAATGTGCTACATTTACACATTGGACTACTACATAGCAGAAAAAAATAACATCTTTAACCCAGAAAAACAGATATCATATATACTCACTTGTAAGTGACTTTTAGACACAAAACAAAGAAAACTAGCCTACAATTCAATGAAGACACTAAGAGAGAGACATACATGGGAAGCAGAAAAAGATAAGATATCTTGAGTAAATTGGGAGCATGGGGACCATGGGATAGGGTTGAAGGGGAGGGGAGAGGAAGAGAGAAGAGCAGAGAAAATGTAGAGCTCAATAAAATCAATTAAAAAATATAGATTTAATGAAGGTCTGGTAAGATTCTGTGCTGAGTATATTTAGACTTGGGATGTGTATATGTGATGTGGTGTGTGAGTATGTGTGTGTGTGTGTGTGTGAGAGAGAGAGAGAGAGAGAGAGAGAGAGA
>LOEQ01005257.1:0-12152 GCA_001685075.1 Bramus lutescens
GGGCTTTCCGGCTGTGGGGTACCAGGCGGGACAGAAACCCCAACAAGCAGGCCCACTCATATTACATAAGAGTTAGTAGATCTAAAAGCTCTATGCAGCCAAAGAACAGAAAATGCAAAGTCAAAGTTCTAGATATATTATTTTCTGGATCTTAGTGCTCATTTTCAGATATTTTACTTCCTTATCTAATACAAAGACTATTCTTTCACTATTCTTTTAAATGTGCTGCTTTACAAGTAAATTGGATTTACAGTGTAGAAAATGTGTCCAGTCCTAGTATTTTTATTCAAATATACTCTCTGAACATGCATATTTGTGTGTGTGCCTTATGAAGTTAGTTGTTATTTTATCTCTCTCTGTGTATGTTGTGTGTGTATACATTGTATATGAGAGTGCAGGTGTGCACATGCTGTGTTCAGAGGACAACCTCAGGGATCATTTCTCACCTCTACCCTGTTTGAAACAAGGTCTTCTGCTTTTTGTTGCTGATCCTGGTAGGCTAGTCTGAGAGCTTTTGAGAACTCTCCTGTCTTTGCCCATTTCACCTACGGGCATATTCATCCTTATGGGATCTGTAGATACAAATGTGCTTTATCCTCTCAGCCATCTCATTAGTCCCTAATTATGTTTTTAAATAATTTTAAATAGTCTTTTAAAACCTACCCCTAAAACTAATGGAGGGTTCTTAATATATCCCATATTTGGCTACCTGGTTTCCCTTATCTAATTTCCACACTCCAATACTTAACCAATATTATTTTTCTTCTGTGTGGTTTGGTTGTATCTATGTATCCTTAAAAATATTATTTTGGTTAATCTTGGGCATGTGAAAAGTCTCTTGTAAATGTGAAATCCCAGTACTCCAAAAGATGAAGCAGGAGGGTCATGAGTATAAGGCCAACCTGGGCTACGTGTCAAGAATCCATCTTAAAAACAAACAAATAAACACAATCTCCTATATTTAACCTTTGAGACTTTCCCTGACTAGAGTTCCTCTCTGGCTTGTGAATTACTGCCTGTTATTCTTAGACTATGTTGTGAATATTTATAAGGTTTTTATTGTTGTTGTTCTTGTCTTTTTTTTTTTTTCAAGACGGGGTTTCTCTGTGCACTCTTGACTGTCCCAGAACTTGCTCTGCAGACCAGCTTGACTCAGAGATCCACCTGCCTCTGCCTCCCAAATAATAGGATTAAAGGCATGCACCATGCCACCACTGTCCAGCTATATTTTAGCTTTTGATCTGTTATCTCGTGCTATCTGGGTCGCTTTTCACCTTGTTGCTCTTTTGAACAGGGCATTGATAACGTTCTCCCACTAGTCTCTAGGTACAGGTATCCAAGGTTTTTTCTGTGTTACATGCCCAAGAGTCCACTTCTGGGATGGGCTGCTGGTGTGCAGTACCAGGAGATGATACTGCAGTCTGAGAGCAAGCTCTTCAATTTATCCCTCCTCCCACTGTTTTCTCTGTGCATCTTTCTCTCATGGCTTCATAGTCTCTAGTCCCGGACTTCATCAGGCTCTAATGTTTCCCCCAATGAGATGACTATAAAAGGATTGGGGTTTATATTCTCTGATCATGAATGATGGTCACCATCTGTCCATGTGTCTGTTGGCCACAGGAATCGATGAACATGGAATAGTCCCAATTAATTCTTGCTATGTCCTTGAGACTTCTGTTGCTTGTAATTCTCCTTTCGTCTCATGCTTATTTTATCACGTTATGAGCATACTAGAGCCCTTTCATGATGCCCACTTCACTGACAGGATTTCTTGAGCACTTTGTTTATGTCATGTGAAGGAAGTGGATAACACTCTTCTGTGACTTCAGTCCTTTACCTTTCTTCCTGCTGCTGCCACTGTGTGGCTTTAATGGAAGTCTAGGACCTCATGCTCATTTATGTGTGGTTTCAGGGATTTAAAAACCAACCAGCACCGTTTTTGGAAGACTGATGGTGGAATTTTCATTCACTGTAGACCCAGCTAATGTGATTGGCCTCATGGGTGGAGTTACCTTTAACTGCTCTGAGATTTGTGAAGGCACAGATGCTGAGGTGCTGTGTGCACCCATCTCTCCCATGGGTTAACATCATATCTAACCATGGTATGCCCATCAAAACAGTAAAACAAACAACCAACCCGGACTAGGCTTCAGTAGGATTTTGCTAATGGCTTTCCTTTGGTCATCATGACTAGTCGCCATAATCTTTGACAGTTCCTTAGTCTTTGCTTGATTCTCATAATCTTGGCACTTTAAAGAATTCAGACTCTATATTTTGTAGAATGCCCCCTGCTTTGGGTTATCTCATGTTTCCTCACGATTGAACTATGGTTGTGGACTGCAGAGAATAGTATCACAGAGGTAAGACAATCTTGCTCTCCCATGGGGATATCACTGATGATGCTTCTCCTCACTCGTCTGGGCAAGGTGGCACCCACCTTTGCAGATACCTCCCTTATCCTCCCTGTACTCATTACAAGCACTCTTGCCTAGTTCTCTATGGGAAGAGGAGTGAGTGCTGCTTTCTACAGGAAGGAAATCACACAGTTAAGGGACACATGTTAGTGCCTGGTGATTAATAACTCTTCTGGTGAGGTACTTTGGTGCAATGCTAATGCTTCTCCTAGCAATTCAAGCATGAATTTTAGCACCATTGAGTGTGGACCTTGGCTCAGCAATGATCACCATGGTGGTTTTCTGACAACAGTATTGTTATTGAGCCTCCCTCCCTCCCTCNTCCTTCCCTCCCTCTTCCCCTACACCCCTCTGCCTCCCTGTTTCCTGCCTTTTTCTCCCTTCCTCCTTTTTCCACCTCTTCCCTTCTCCCTCTATCCTCTTTCTTCTTTCTTCGCTCTTCTATTTTGTGTGTGGGAGACAGTGCCTCGCTATGTAGGCCAGGCTGATTTTGAGCTCATGACCCCTCTCTGTCACCTTCTTGGGTGCTGGGAATCTAGGTACATACCCCCAGACCTGGCCTTTATTCCTTTTTTATACTTTATTATTTTGAATTCTTCCTAAAGGATGATTTATTCCATCTCCCCTATTCATCTGTTTGTCATTGTGTATCATGTGGGCTCATGAATGTCAAATTTATTTTTTAAGTCATAATTGAATACTGTAGTTATTTTTTTTGACCACTTGGTTCTGGCCACTTGGTTCTTGCTTCCTTTCAACATATATTCCCCTTTATTTTTTATACATCTTTTTTTCTTAACAATTCCTTATTTTTCTGCATTGTAGGAGTCCCTAGGCTCATCTCTGCCCCAGCTCTATTATCAGCCACTTACCCATTTCTTCTTTTATCAGAACATCTTGTTGGAAACTACTGGAATATAATTGCTTCTAGGCTCTCTTGGGGGACCAAATGAAGAAATACACATGTAATTAGGTCTAATTATTTGAAGCTATTATGTTCTGTAAAATATCAAAAATTCTGAACTAGTGAATGTTGCATTGTTCCTGTGGGAAATTCAGGGCCAGATGCCCTCCTCTACTCAGATTGCTGTCAACTGATCAATATTAAACCTTAGTTTATTTTATGTGTGCTTCTATTTTCAGGTGTGTGTGTGTGTGTGTGTTTGTGTGTGTGTGTGTGTGGTAGATTCATTAACATTGGTCTTATAGCCAGTTGCACTAACATTTGTACCTGAACTTGTTTACACGCTATTTTTTCTGCTCTTAGGAATACCATACAGCCCATTGACACTCTGCTCTGAGGTTTCTTAAGCATCAGACTCACCAACAATAAAACACAACATTCCAAAGAAATTAAGTCAGCTGTGAAATAGACATGTATTCCTGGTTTAAAACATGCTGGTGGGGAAGGCAAGCACCACTTGCTTTTAGCTCATCTGGGAACACATGTTTTGGTGGCTCAGGTTATTTACTGCCACATGTGTGTATCCACAGGGCTGCAAACGGCCTTAACTATTGACTTTTGGGTTAAAATGAATTTTGGTAAATGGGTGAATCACCAACTGCGTAATTGGTAAATAATGAGGCTGTGTTTTATACACACCAGCCTGAAGATACACACATGCCTGGATGCCTGCTTCTATATCTCTCTATCTCAAGCCAAACACACACTTACATTAACAGCTTTAAACCAGCCCCGTGGGATCCAATTCACCATCTTGCTTACTTCTATGAACAGAAGTTCCAAGAAACAAGCCACATCTACTTCTGTGATTGTGGAGAGTGGATGTTCCAGGTCTGGAGCCAAATTGCTTGAACCCCGTGTAGCCCCTTCAAGAGCCATTCATTTCCCACCTCTGTGTGTGACCTAACGTCCATCCTGTGACTATTAGGCAATTCTTTTGGGAACATCCTACCAGACCCCTAATTTCCACTAGTCCAAAGGCTGAGTATGTTGTCATATAGCATCCCTAGCCTATATCCTAAGTCACCATAGCATAATAATTTGTTCCCACGGTGTCTCTGTAAAATATTGATTTATGATGTTCTTTGTTTTGCTACTATACAAAGTTTATGAATCTGTTACCATGTTGGAAAATGGCACTTGGGGTAACCTGGATCTATGCTCCTGGTCACTCATATTTAAGAATATGCTATTTCTTGTTCCTTTGGAGGTGAGGATTGTGCATTTGCCTTGATGATTGTTTTTAAAAATTTTAAATTGCATTTATTTAACAATTGTTGATTTGTATTCATTGCTGTATTTGTGTGCTTGACATGTGTGTGTGTTTATGTGTGTGTATGTATGTGTGTGTACCATGCATGTATGTAGATGTCAGAGAACAACCTCAATTATCAGTCTTCATCCATCTACTTTATTTCAGACAGGGTGATGCCAGTAGATAAGTCAAGCGCATTGGCCCACAGGCATCTGGGGACTCCTCCGTCTCTGCCCGTAGGAGTGCTGGGATTTCAGATGCTTTTATGTGGATTCTATAGATTTTTAACTATTGCCTCACACTTTAGTGGCACCCACTTTACCCACTGAACCGTTTCTCCATCTCCTTGCTCACATTTTTAATTCTAGTGATGGCAATTCATTGAAGAGATTGAAGGGGTGCGGCCAGTTGTCCTGTGGGAGGTCTTACATTCTAGCTGGGTCTAATCAGTTCCTTGTGCTGCTGTTTGACCTGTCCTGTCTCATGATGTGCTTTTCAATCTTCCAGTTCTTCTTTTCACTTTCTGGAGACATTGAGTCTGCGATCTCTCTAAGAGCAGCCATTTCTGGAGGACCGTGCTGTGGAGGCTGTGTGGTCTCTCCCATCAGTTAGTGATATTCAGATCCAGGGTCAGAGCCTAGCATTTCTAACCAGTTCTGTCTTGTTGAGGCCTTGAGCTGCCCACTGAATCTCCAGGGTGGTACATGGCAGCCGTAATTTTTTTTTTAACTTGCTGACAGGGTGACTTTGGCTGTCCAAATTTGAATTGAATTCTTTTGACTTGCACGGTGTATTTGTATTTAAGTGAGAAACATACCAGAATGTGAGCCAAGGTCAGGTCTGAGATGAAGCCTTACTGTTGTGGCCGCCGAAGGGCTTTATTTAGAATAGATGCTTAGGTCTGGAAGGGAGAGTGAACTTCTTTCCTTCTCAAGGACACCACTTGTCTCACTCAAGAGCCCAGGTCTTGATTGCAGCTGTCTTGGGCGAGACATTCTGGGAATACGTGTCCTTGCTGCGCTGCCAGTGAAATTCGTACTTACTTTGGGAATTCATGCACATTTTATCCAACCCACAGGCACTAATGAAGAGCTAATGAACCATGGAGCTGGTTCAAATAAATGATTACAATTGACAAGAGAAGTGCAAACATGGCCCTGATGGAGGATAATCAAGAATGAGGGGAAAGGGAAGGATTCTATTAATTATCCAAACTCAAAACCTAGTTTCAGCATTGTGATAAGTCACAGAAGTTTGAGTGGGGACGTCACAGTGCAGACTTAGCAGGCCATGTGATAGAGAAGTAGTGACATTTATGTATTTTTGTATTTAGATCTGGTTATTTACTTCTTCTTTGAGTTTAGATAAATGAGCTGATTTTATAATTTATATGTTTACCAATTTAACTTTCGTATTTTTTTAGTTAGTTGGAAACCACCCTGGCCTTTGGCCAATGCACCCCATGGAGGAACCTCTGCAGTCCACTGCAAACTTGAGAAGTCTTTATTTTGTGGAAGGGGCCCCAGGTCACCTGACTGAGCTGATTCAACACCAGCCTCTGGCATGGCTGGCACACACTGAAAAGCCACAGGCCAGGCCAGAAATATCCTTTCTATCAGATGGCTACTGAAGCAGAATGGAAATCTAAAAGACAGTATGCATTTCTTGACTAATTATATATTTTAAATAAGCACACCATCGCTCCTCTATACTAGCCAGTCCCTATACTTAAAATTTGAATTTATGAAATCAGCCTTTACTAACAAAATGGCCACTTTCATCTGCTTTTTGTATTTGAGCACAGGGAATGTTTTAGGGAATGAAAATTCTCACACAGTTTGAAAACTATTGAGCCAGAGACTGAAAAAGCAGTGTTATGTTGTCATTGTTTCTTTGTTTGCTTTTAAGAATGTCATTTGAGAGCCATACATGGCCCCTCCTCAGAGGTTGCTCTATTACAGTGGCCAGTGACTGGGGNGGCACATGTGTTGGGGTATCGCTTACTGGGATTTTAAGGTTCTTGGGACCCAGGACAAGAATTGCATCAGGGATACGTAGTAAGGTATTAGAAAGAGAGACCACTGGTAGAGAAAGAGAAAAATGCTGGTGGGCAGGTTGACCTGGGAAAAGTCATAGGTTCAAAAGCACTGTGCCATGGTCTTGTGCCCTTTTATAGGTCGCTTATATTGTAGCTGCTTTTTTCTAGGATTATATGCCCTGGACTGTTTACCACACATGCTTTGTTGCTAGTACCCAGGTGCACAAGGGTTTCCAGTCTACGGCTTCTTTCATATGTTAATCTTAATGCCTTTCTCCCAGCATCCCTGCCTTCCCATCTCCTATCACAGAACCTGGGGCTCTTTGCACATAGCCAAGACTCATGGAAGTCGTGTCCTACTGGCGTAGGAAAGAAAATTTTATAATGTTATAAATGAATCAAGCAGCTACACTTCTGTAGTTGAATGTCAGGTGTTTTACAATATAACACCTGACATGGTACAGAAAATGACACATGGTGACATCTGAACTCTTGCCAAGAATTTCACTTGTGCTTAGCCTATAAGTGAAATAGCCAGTAAGGATGATTCTGCTGACATCAGAGCCTTCTCAGCCCAGATCCAGCATCTAACCTGTTGCTGTTGGCCTCCCTGCAGCACTGGTTGCCTCAGCAGCAGCAAAGGGCTTCGTTCATTTTCAGGCCGATATGCATGTCCTGCTGTCATGTTTAAGTAAATCAGGATGGGCAGCCAGGCCTGAGTGCTTTATGGGACGAGGGACTTCCCGCAGCCAAATCGGTAGTGCCATGCCAACCAGGATGAGTGGCTTACCCAGGTGTGACTCTTCATTTCAGCCACAGTGAAAGTGAGTGCACCCTCCAGGTCCTGTTGACATGTAGGACATATGTATTCCTTGGCAGGATCATCTCCAAAGAAGTCCAGGGTCTTATTTTGTGCCTGCCCTTCCTATCATGACAATCGTTCAGACAAAGGAGAATTTCTAAACTTTTATTATTGAGATGCTTTGAAGGCTTGGGCAGTTGTTAGCCTCCAAAAAAATAGTTAGGGAACTCAGATGCTGTTGTGGAACTCTGCCTTCTCAGCACGATGACCAATGTCATCTTGAGACGGGAACAGCTATTACCTACATAAGATCCTTACAAGATGGAACCCACTAACATTCCATGCGCAAGTGGCACACGGCTTCCCTCCTGTTACCAATTGCTGGAGAGGGGACTCTTTAAGTATAACTGCACAGGAGTCACCCCTGCTCCTGTAGACAGACCCTCACCTATGCTCCTGTAAGTAACCCCAACTAAACATATTAGCTTATCCAGCTTAGTCTTGAGCAGAATAATTTCTTTGATCTGTTTTTGGTATACTACTGAGGTAAATAGACATTTGTTCACGTCTGCCTGGGGAAAGTTACATAATATAATACTGGGCACCCGAACAGGACACGACAGAAGCAACGATGATTTGAGGGGAGCAGTGACAGCATCCCTGCTCTCGTGGCATGACGCTCATGCAACTGACGCTAAGCTGTCTGAAGGCGAAGCACTCATCAGAGCGAGCCTGGTGTGGCTCTTCTCTTCTCTGCCTCTGCCTCCTGAGTGCAGGGATGACATGCATTTTTATACTGCAGTAGCTGTTTCATCGTCCCAGACATGGGTGCTAAGACATAGAGCTGAGGCTGCTCTGTCTGAAGCTGGGGAATCAGGGAGGAAATCTTAGGTTGGCCTTTCTCTATGTGTAAGGAGTAGCATACCTCTTTGGTATTTGGGGTCAGGTGTGTAAGTATAGGGTACATGCCCCCCTCAATGACTGATAGAATAGAGGAGATAGTGTGGTCCCTCGAAGAAGCATTGTGGGATAGACTCATAAGCAGGTTGTAGGCAATAAGATGCACTACTGATGTTCAGCTGTCTGTCCAGAAAGAATATGGTCACATAAGGGAGCAATTACGTGCAAAATATGCGGATGACACCCTTCACACTAGTTTCTGAATTGAGAGAAAATGTGGATAAAAAGATGAAATAAGACAGATTGTCTGGCTTTCCACGCCTTCCAGTTGTGGGTGGAGGAGTATCAGGAAAGGAGTATGTATTAGATTTGTGCTAAACGTCCCTTCCTGGGGTCCTTAGGAAGAGACCGAGGTTACTTTATGGGAGTTCTTAGGCCTCACTTTTACTATTATGCAGTATTACCAGGGAATACTCTTCCTCTGAACCACTTGAGTTTGGAAAGGCTTTTAATCACGAATTAAAAGAGGGACGCGTGGGTCATTTATGCTGTGTGGGAAGCAGAGAAACAAGTAATATAGTTACTTATCCCCCTTTGAGAAAACAGCCACATAATCCAAAGCAATACGAGAGGAATTGGTCCCTGATGGCCTGAGGCATTGGGAGTGTTGGTTACCGCTGAAGTCCTAAGGAATATCAGCAACTGGAAGGTGATGGGAGGAAGACAGGTATTATTGAGGGCCTTGCGCATGTGAGAGGCGGTGTTTAATGCAGAATTACTGGGCCGCCTATGACTATACTTGCAGGAGAGTTAAGAAAGAAGTTAATTTAGCAGGGACCTGAGACCGCTGTGAATCCTTGGTGGCTCTGCCGAGCTCCATGGTGGATAATGATCTTTATGAGGTTGGAGAGACTCTGACAGACCTACAGTTATTTACATCAGTGTGTCATTCGAGATGAGAAGACACTCCTAAGGGGATGAGAAGGGGAAAGCAGACGATGGGGTCTGCAGAATTCTGGATCGCTCAGAAACAAATGTGGCAAAATTTTTGACAAATTGGCATTGCTAGTGAAAAAAAATTGACAGCCAAATGCCATGCTTGTGAGGCAGAGGCCTTAAAGAAACAAGTCGGTGTGCTATAAATGATGAAGTGGTACTGATGAGAAAGATTAAGCCCATTCCAGGAACAGACAGTTACCCCACACCCCTGTGTATGCTACACATACACCAAGTCTGAACCCTTTCAGAGGCACTGTGGTCAATGCAGAGGCGCTGTGGTCAATGCAGAGGCGCTGTGGTCAATGCAGAGGCGCTGTGGTCAATGCAGAGGCACTGTGGTCAATGCAGAGGCGTTGGCCATCTCTAGTTCCAAACCTGTCAGATCTTGGAAGCTGCCAGCACGCTGTTCAGCTGTTCCTTCTTAGCTCCAGGTGAGACTGGGCAGTATGGGCTGGCTCAGTCCGGCCGTTTGTGAGGAGGAAATGTACAGTGATTGGAGAGCGAGGGGTGGGGGGCTCCTTGAGAAAGAGCGACTGCGGATTTCAGAGGAATAAGGAAAGTCATGCCTCCTCTCACCACCACTCTCCCCGCCACTCTCCCCAATGTCACTCTTTTGAGGAAGTAGTTAGCGTGAGAGATGGGATCTTTCCCTGCCGCATTTGGACCTTGCTAAATATTTTAGTATCCTTTCATTCCGAGATCAATCGGCCCTTGCTTGGAATGGATGATGTGGGCATTTGGAACCCTTTCCCCACTCCGTAAAAAGGTTCTGATGCATAGTGCTAGCCTGTGAGTGTCCTATAGATTTGGGGAAGAATCTGACATTGTGCAGCGCTGACAGAGCAAGTACTGGAGGCGGTCCCAACAGGGCGTGGGGCAGGCATGGCTGTGAATTCTTGGAGGTTTCATGACTGGGTGAGGTGCAGCTCATGCTCAGGAGATGGTTGAGAAAATCCTACAGCAGTCTGTGCCTGTAAATATTAAAACACCAGTTCAGGAGTTTAAATATAGGGGCCACCCTGCACAAGTTGGAGAAGCCAGGCTCAGTTGACATAATTACTGATTGAAAATTCTGTTACTAGGGGTCGCCTACCTCCCTCCAAGCTGTTGCCTAAGGAGGTTCCTGAATTTTCCCCAAACAATACAGTTATTATTGCTGCTGTTGATTAAATGCCAGAAGAGGATGGAAAAACCTGTTGCTAAAAACATCTCGCACTTTGGTAGCAAGGTATGTGTAATCAAGCTGGCACTGAACTGTGGCTAACTTTCAGAGTTCCTACACTACCTAGGCCACTGGGAGAGGATTGTCAACAAGCCACGCTCTGTTATAGACCTGACAGGCTCCACCACACTCCAGACAAGGTTCGCCTGTGTTTGTAATATTGGCACAACTATTGTAAGTGCAACCAGTTGCTGTCTAATTGATCTAAGGCTTGTTCTATAAACGGAGCCCACATTTAGTATTGTAAGCTAAGGCAAGCCTGTGGCTGGGAGAGGCCACAGGTCAAGTGGAAAACTGCCTGCTGTCCTTCTATTAAGTGGATGCAATGCATCTATCAAGTTGCCTTCTAAACATTACGTTTAGATTTTGAGGCTGCTCAGGGACGTTTCTTTCTGACGTGGGCAGTGGTTACTGGGGATTCTCATAACCAGTCAGTGTACTTGCTGCCGCAAAGCGGCTCAGTGCTCAGCCCTGAATGTGAGAAATCAATCATCTGTCTATCTGTCCCATCCCTTCCAAGCATCCAGGGCTGTCACGGAAGAGGACAGAAGAAGAATGTAAGCTGAAGCAAGGGTAGAATGTTCTGGAACTCTGTCCTTCAGGCATGGCATGATCACTGCTGCCTAAAATCAGAGCAGTTGTGAACACCCTCACAAGGTCCTCACAGGGTTGGGATCACTAACATTTCTTCACAGAAGGTTGGTAGGGCTCAGGAGGTAGTGCCTAAGACAGTGTGTGAGGGAGGCCTCTCCCTTCCAGAATAGATGTAAGTGGTTAACAACTTCCGGGGTGGGGGCAAGGACCTTATCAATGGTGTAGCTTCAGAGTCAACAATGTCCTATAAGCCACCCTCCCCTATGCTCCTATAGGGAACCCCAGTTGAAATCATTAGTTCTTCAGGCTTGATGTGAATGGAATCATTTCTTTGGCTAGATGTTAGTGTCCTACCATGGATGAATGGATGCTTGTTCTCCCTAGGGAAACACAGTGTAGCCACTGATTCCCATTCTTACTTAAAGGCTTGAAAACAAAAAATCCAGATGAAAACAGACTCCCCATCCCCCTGAAAGGACAATAAGGAGGAATTTTGCTGGCAAGAGAAAATGCCTTTTTGTCAAGTTGAACTGGGTAAAAAGGAAATGTTTTGGAGTGCAGTGGGGGAGAGGGTGATGTGGGAAAAAAACACTAAACAGACTTTTTGGTAACCTTGGGCATTTGAGAGAGTATACCTGCTGATTTGGGAGCCCTTCTCAGCCGTAGCTGTAACTGAGATTCCCTGAACCCACGAATTCTGTTATGAGAAACACGAGTCCTGGAGTCTTCATAACAGTTGGGCTGGGTCTATCATGTTTACTTGTGGAGAGTCACTTACCAAAATACTGTCCTGAACTGCTCTTTGAACACAGATGCATTTTCAAGGTCTAACTCATCAGGTCACAAATGTGAGACCCAGCTGTACCAACTGTGTTGGAGGAAGTGGCTGCTTATTGGTTCCTGGCCACCCGGCTAGCTTAAACCCGAAATAATCACACAGAAACTGTATTAATTAAATCACTGC
>LOEQ01005257.1:40650-52569 GCA_001685075.1 Bramus lutescens
GAGCCCCCTGTACACCTAGCAGGCAGTCTAGAGTGCTGCCATTATAATAAGCAAAGCTCTGGACCGTGGGAGGAGATTTCAGATGCTAATGAGACATGGGATTCCTAGAGTTGTGTGCGGAGATACAAGTACAAAGAAGATGTGCAGGAAGCCTGAACTCTGTAAATGACTCCGAAGCCATTGATGTGTCCTTGGAAGGCCCCATCTTTTGTACAGTTCGGTTCCACTCATTTTTTTTCTTAACCAGTTCTCTTGTCTGATTCCTAGATTGAAGACCTGGAACCCCTCCAAAGGCGTCCACTGAACCCCAGTATCCACAAGCATCACCAGTGTGTATCATTTTAATATAAGTTGTGATTGGTGGGAGTGATTGATGGGACTCAAGAATCACTCCAGGGTGCCTCCTTGCTGTAAGCAAGCGCCCCTCCCCCTTCACTGCCCTCTGCTTCCCTCTGCCTCCTCTCAGAGCCTCCTTTGGTGAGAGGACAGCGATGTGATGATTTACTCAGAGGATAACATCTGAGTGT
This sequence comes from Bramus lutescens, assembly GCA_001685075.1. Classification (NCBI taxonomy): domain Eukaryota; kingdom Metazoa; phylum Chordata; class Mammalia; order Rodentia; family Cricetidae; genus Bramus; species Bramus lutescens. The sequence continues at coordinate 41,178 of LOEQ01005257.1, forward strand.
CAGATGTCAGAATACAAGACAGTCAGGAGGGAACAGGCTACCCTGGGTGGCATAGTTATGCTCCCAAGATTCTGGGGGGAGAACTGGAGAATCTAGTCCCTGGTCACTTTATCCCAGGGGAAGAATTCCCAGAAGGGCACATTCTTTGTGCCTAGTATTATACCCAGTCCATAGGTACCCCAAAAGACCACCAGGGAGACCGACTCACTGAAATGCAAAAGCAAGGTTTACTGTATGTACATTACAAGCCAGCAGGGACCTTGTCAGGAGGTACCCTTCCCTTCTAGAAAGCTTTATTTTAAAGCAAAATCCAGAAAAGTTACATTAGCAGAGTGTGGGGTGACAAGTTCCATCCTGATTGGCTTGTGTCTAGGGACTTTTCAGAAATTTTATATTCAGACCTCGCCTGTTGCTTGCTTGTCAAGTTTTCTTATTGACTGAGGAAATTCTGTGGTTGTCTGTACTTTCCAGATGGCTACTCTGTTACTTTTGCCCCTAGCCATTTCTGAGAACTGGAATGTTTTATGGAAAATAGCTTACACAAGACACAAGATGGAGGCGAAGAACAAAATGGAGGAACTTTGGTTCTTCAGCTAGATATAAAACCTCAGCGTCTGCCTGTGTTAAAACCCAGGCAAAGGTAGCCTCAGGGATCAGGCCTGCCTTTGGAGTAGGCATGTACAGTGTGAAGTTCCTAACTTCAGCACAGTGAACCCTCATTGGGTCATTTGGAAATGAAGCAACATTCTTTGCTCCAGACAGCTTCAGTTTCTGCTGTAACTCCAGTGGAATTAAAAGTTGATGTGGGTCGGTGAGTTTGCTCTTGTAATTATAGTCTGGTTGCTTTTCATTATACATAATGTGATTTTAATGGAATTAATGTTCTGTATAAACAAATACATTGCTTTTATTGTTGTGCAAAGAAAGAGGCTTCTAAAATGAGAGAATTAAAGTGCTCTGCAGTTTACAAAACGTTCTTTCCTAAGCAGGGTAATGGGTCCACTTTGAGCTTCCCATCTGACAAATGGGCTTATAGGGTGGTCATGGCCACCCAGCTGGCTCCTTACCAGGCCATTCAGGTCTTCCCATCCTGCCACATACCTATTTGGTCAGCCTGTCACCCCTTGTCACCACATACTGGTGATATAGTTCCCTGCCTCTTTATGTGGAACCCAGCCCTGTCTGAGTGGCAGTCAAGTGCTTTTGCTATATGGCTCTGACTGCCACCTTCTCCTACGTTTACAGGAAGGCTTGGATGTAGTTTTTAGTTTGTTTTTCGCCTGCCCCCCCCACACACTGACATAAGTTTTCATCTACCTTGGAAGATAGAACCAACTACCAACTACCATTGACTTTGTTTTTAATAATGTCTTTTTTATTGTATGTAAACCAGAACTACAAAAGACAAAAGAGGAAGCCAAGCACATTGTCCAGAGGTAGCGAGGATGGGTTTGAGACACAGCCCTGGCTTCTCCATCTGTTTGCGTGTTGGTGTCCATATGGACAGACTCACTTAGCAGGAAAGTGAGCCACCTTCCCAACCTCTTATCTTTGGCTTTTCTTTGTCTTTCACCAAGTGTGAGCATGTCTTGGGGGCATTAACTATATTTCCAAACCATGATTTTGTGGTAGCAATGAGGAGGGATGCAGCAAAGAGCAGCATTCCCCTCTGGCTAAGCACCTAAGTTATTTCTAGTTCTCAAATTTAATCTTTTGGCTAACGCCAGAAATTATTGTATGTATCTGTGTGGTGAATGTATATGTATGTTTGTGCGTGGTCCATGAGTATGTATGTGAGTACTGGGGATCTGAACTCAAGTCCTGATCTTTGTGTGGCAAAACACTTTACCAACTAAGCCATTGCCCCAGCCCTAGGACCAGCGACTTTTAGAAGTAGCATTATGGGAGCCAGGCAGTGGTGGTGCACGCCTTTAATTCCAGCACTTAGGAGGCAGAGGCAGGTGGATCTCTGTGAGTTCGAGGCCAGCCTGGTCTACAAGAGCTAGTTTCAGGGCAGGCTCCAAAGCTGCAGAAAGTCCTGTCTTGAAAAACAAACAAAACAAAACAACTGGAGTTATAGCAGGAAATGAAGCTGTCAGTTCAGAAAGGGGCAGACCTCCTGTGGGCATCAACAAAGCATGGCACAGCAAGTTGAGGCAGGACCAAGCTCCTTCCCCTGCATTAAGGCTGGGCAAAGCAACCTAATATGGTTCCCAAAAGCCAGCTCCTGATCCCACTGCTAGGGGCTCCACAAGGAGACCAAGCTACACAACTGTCGCACACAGGCAGAAGGCCTAGGTCGGTCCCATTAAGGCTCCCTAGGTGTCAGTGCAGAGTTCTTGAGCTCCCAGGAGCTCAGGTCAGCTATCTGTGACTTCCCCCTTGGCTCATATAATCTCCCCCCTCTCTCTCTTCATCAGGACTCCTAGAGCTCAGCCCAGTGCTTGGCTGTGGATCTCTGCATCTGCTTTTATCAGTTACTGGATGAATGCTCTCTGGTGACATTAGGAAGTCACCGATCTGAGTATAGGAGATGGCCAGTTCTGGCACCCTCTCCACTATCGCTGGGAGTCTTAGCTGAGAATTTCCCTGGCACCAGGTTTCTCCCTAACCCCCAAATGCTCCTCCATCCAGACGTCTCTTTCATTACTCTCATGGGGCGGACTCTCAAGACTGTTTTTTTTTTTCCCTCCAGGGAGACTTCCTTGGAGAAAACTCATTTCATTTGCAGTTATCAACTGGAGACAGCTTTGGGTTAGGAACAGGGACGTGTGTATATTCTTCCAGCTCTAAGATCACATCTGATGAAGACTCATGCAGATTCTGTGTATGCTGCCACAGTCTCTATGAGTTCATATGTGTGCCAGCCTTGTCATGTCTAGGAGGCCTTGTTTCTTTGATGTCCTCCAGCCTCTCTTACATTCTTCCCACCTCCTCTTCTACAGAGTTCCCCTGAGCCCCGAGGGAAGGGATTTGATGGAGTCATCCCTTTTAGCGTTGAGTGTTCCAGGGTATCTCCACTTTCTGCATATTGTCTGGTTATGGGTCTCTGTATTTGTTCCCATCTGTTTCAGGAGAAACCTTCTCTAATTATGGCTGAGCAAGGCATGGATCTGTGAGTCTGACAATATCATTAGGAGCCAGAACAGTCATATTTGGTTATCCCTTAGGACCCCAGCCTATCTAGTCTCAGGTTCTTGGCCACCCAAACAGCAATGGGTATGGGTTCCCTCTCATGGAGTGAGCCTTAACTCAAATCAGATACTGGTTGGTTACTCACACAAGCTTTGTGTTACTGTTGCATTAACGTATCTTGCAGGCAGGTCACTCTTATAGTTTGAAGGGTTTATAGCAGAGTTGGTGTTTACCTTTCTCCTATGGAGAGTGCAGAGTACTTTCCAGTACCATGAGCACTAGTAAGCAGACCTGAAGGCTGTAGTTGGCACCGGCTTGGCTTCTCTGTGTTCAATAAGTTGTGTAGGTCCACACGTCTGCCTCTTGCCAAAACGTCACCAAAATATTGCTTATCTGATGGGTACAAATGTTTATATCATTATTATAATGTTTTAAACTTTGGGACATTTGTGTTAGAGGTTTATTCTCTGCTCAAAATGAACAGCCTCTTTTTAGAGTTCAGCTAATTTTCCTATTGAGTTATTTTGTTCTCTTGTTAATGTATACAAACCTCTTGTAAATTAAGAAAAAAACAATCTTTTCTACTATAACCATTATTAATTTATTTCTCCAATTAATGTTGTGTTGGGATTTATATTCTTTTAAAATTACAAATTTGCTTTTTGCCTCTTGCCATAAATAATGTTACATTTAACATCTCCTCCAAACTCAGTGTTTTATTCTCCTCTGGGTTTGCAGGTCGGTGAGGACAACTCCACTTTGCATTAGGCTTCTGCTTGAGTCTGTGCTTAGGGACTACAGGCTTAGGGACTGCAGACACATGCATGAGGAGGCCAGAGTGCATGGCCTTGAGGGTAGCAGTGTGGTCCTGCTTCCACCCGGCACGACCAAGCAAGTCAGGGATGGGAACATCGGAGCACAGACTTGCACCTTCCACAGAGACAGGTGGCAACATTTAGTCACCCCTACTAGTGTTTACACACCACAAACTTGAAAAGTTTGAACACATCGGTGTTCTCTGTTGTGACTCCGGGGCTGTGTTCTGTGTATGGCTGTCTTCAAGACGGTTTTTTAATTTTTCCCATTTTTGTCTAGAACATTTAGGCTTTCTTCTCTGGTTTCTCTGGAATTTGCTCTCATATGAAGATGAGAATAGAAATTATGTTTTGTTTCTTTCCAAGAGACTTAGCCGATTTACCTTGTATTACGTGGATCATTTTATCTCTTTTAAATATTTTAATTAGAATCACACAGAACATGTACATTACTGAATCCCTTCTATCTTAAAAAGGAATGTGTTGCTTCATCTAATAATAAAACTTCTTTTGTCCCTCAGTTTAAGGTTCTCAACCTTCCTAATGCTGTGACCCTTTAGTACAGTCCCTCATATTTTGGTGACCCCTAACCAAAAGATTATTTTCATTGTTACTTTGTAACTGTAATTTTGGTACTTTTATAAATTGTAATGTAAATATCTGTGTTTTCTAATGATCTTAGGTGAACTCTGTGAAAGGGTCGTTCAATGCCCGCCCAGGGGTCACAACCCACAGGTTGAGAACCACTGAAAAGCTTTCTTGGCATTGTTCTTGCTCCACTCCTGTCTGGTCTGTTTGTTCTAGGCCATCTTGCCTCTTTGCTTGCAAGTCTTGTAAATGGAGTTTTAAATTTTATTCTTTCACACCTTTACTTGCACACATATAGTAAAGCTGTATTCTGGGGTTTAAGCACTCATGTCCTCACACAGCTTTCTAGAATAAACAGGGACAGTAAGTTAATGACTAGGTTGTCATGTTTCCTTCCATGTGTGGACACAGCAATCACACATACCTCTGAGGACAGTCACAGCAGAGTTAAAATGTAAACACATGGCAGGTTTCCAGCATGCAGCCAGAGCTCAACAAATGTAGCTACGGACATAGTATTTCAATATACCAATTTTTAGAGCGGGTAGTAAATACACTGGACCAATCCTTCCTTTCTGCCTCTTCCTCCTTCTCTTCCCTCTTTCGCAATTCTCATAGATTTTTCAGCAATCCACGTCTTATCTCACCCCTTCCCTTCCAGTTCTCACAGGATTCTTTTTCACATACAGTTTATCAGCTCTCTGCTTCGGATTTTTGTTGCCACAAGCCTAGTGGCTCAGAACACCATAAAGAACATTTCTGAGTTTCCATGGGTCAAGAGTCTGGGAACTTTGTGTCACATCTTCTGCGTGGGTCTGAATGCTCTCCAAATTCTTGCAAAGGTCATTCTAACAACTTCAAACATAAGCTAGCACAAGAATAGAAAATAGGACTTCAATTTTAAATAGAAGAATGTAATGCTTTAGTAAAAAATGTTGGAAATTTGAATTCAACAGTACTTTAAAAAGAATAGAGCATGGTGAGGAGGGTTCATATCTGGAGTGAAAAGATGCTCTAAGGAGGAGGAAGTACATGAATTAATCATTAGTGTTCGTGAACAAATATGATTATTCCGGAGATGCGCAAAAGACAGCTGATAAAAACTTAATGATAATGATGTATACTTCGTACTCTTGACATTCTTCTGAACATACTGGTGTAACATGCAGAACTGTGATTGGTTGGAATACCCTGTCCCATGTGGACATGTTTATTCAACCCTCCTCCCTGCATGTGGGCAGGACTGTGACCGAGATGGAATCTTTAAGTGGGTGACACTCTGACAAATGGGAAGGATTTCATCATGTACGGTCACAAGTTCTTATCCATAGGGGTACACTGTGGGAAGTAGTGGGCCTACTGTTGAGGGGACATCATGGAGTGTGCTTACACAGACCCGCATGGAGCATCATGGGGTGTGCTTACACAGACCCGCGTGGAGCATCTTAGAGTGTGCTCACACAGACCCACGTGGAGCATCTTAGAGTGTGCTCACACAGACCCATGTGGAGCATTTTAGAGTGTGCTCACACAGACCTGCGTGGAGCATTATAGAGTGTGCTTATACAGACCCGCATGGAGCATCTTAGAATGTGCTCACACAGACCCGTGTGGAGTATCGTAGAATGTGCTCACACAGACCCGCATGGAACAGGTCACCCACTCTATGTGACTTCTTTTTGTTTCTTTGATTTTCCTTTAATTGTGTGTGTGTGTGTGTGTGTGTNTCCTGGACTGGCTTCCAATTCCCAGTATTTCTATCTCAACCTTCCCAGTGCTGATATTACAGGCATGTGCCCACATGACCTCTTGTGTGCCTATGTGACCTCTTGATCTAGACCAGCCAAACAAAGCAGCTAGAACAAAGCTGCTGCTACCATCACTGTGTCAAAATATACAGCTTTATTTTTTAAATTAATGGGTGTGCATTCTAAAGTAATGATTAAACGATACAGAACATTACACTCTAAACAGCATCACTCTCAAATCTAGGGTACCCATTATCATATATGTGGTCGGCCATTGGCAGAAATGTGTTTTAGGTCCTGGATCAATTTGATGAGGAGGAGTGAGGGTTGCCCTAGTTGGGTCTAGCTTGCTGAGGACCTTAGACCATATTTCATGTCGAAGCTGTGAGGCATGAGTGGAATTCTCTGTGTTTAACTGCTGACCATGTAAACATGCAGCCAGGCTGGGATGTATCTAAGAGCTGAGAGTGGACAAGAAAATGAGGACCATGTCATGTTACCCTCAAAATAAATGCCACCAACAAAACTTGGGAAGTGGCTCTCTGCCTCTATATTTAATTAATACTTTTATCAATGCATGTCTTCCTTCTGGATGATCTTTTCTTTCCTTACATGACCCTGATATTCTCAGATAGCAGTGTTGTTTGCTGTACAGAAGCTTTTCAGTTTCCTGAGGTCCCGTGATTGTATGTATTTATATTTTCTGTTGGTCTTAGTGCCTATGCTTTTGCATCTTGTTGAGGAAGCCCTTTCCTGTGCTGATAAGTTCAAGCCTATTCCCCACTTTCTCTTCTGTCGGATCCAGAGTAGCAGGTCTCTTTTGTTGGAGTTGAGTTTTATGCAGTGATAGATATGGATCTGTTTTGATTCTGGTACATGCTGCTATCCAGTTTGACTATCAGCATTTGCTGAAGATGCTGTTTTTCCCCCAGTGTGTAATTTTTGATTCTTTGTCAAAAACCAGGTGTCCATAGATGTATGGACTGATGTTTGTGTTTTCAGTTCAATCCCATTGATCACTATGTCTGTTTTTCTGCCAATGCCATGCTTGCTTTATTAGTTTCTCTGTAGTATAACCTAAAAATCAGGAATGGTGATGCCTCAAGGAGTTCCTTTATTATTCAGATTTCAGGATTTTTTTTCCAGTTTTCCTGGTTTTTTTTTTTTTGCTTTTGCTTTCTTTCTTTGTGTGTGTGTGTGTGTGTATGCTTCTAAATGAAGTTGAAGGTCTTTTTTTCATTTTCTGTGAAGAATTATGTCAGGATTTTGATAGGAATTACCTTAAATTTACAGATTGCTTTCTAGGATGGTCATTTTTGCTTTATTAATCCTACCAACTCCATGGCAGTCCCTGTGACTAGGAGTAGTTGACCAACACAAACTGGACTTTATTATTTTTTTAAGAGAGAGCAAAAATAAAAAGTTAGGTGGATGGGAAGATAGGCGGGGGGATCTTTAAGGAGTTGGGAGAAGAGGCTATATATAGCTAAAATACATTGTAGAGAACCCTCAAAGAACACAGGATGATGAGGGAGGAGAGGCAGAGGAGTCTTCAGAGAAGTGCCTCAGAAAAAGGAAAATACCTGACCTTTATATCCTTTCAAGGGATGACAGAAAAGTCTATGCCATATAATGTAGTCTGGGACAGCCTACATGACAGGAGCGTGGGGGAGCTGGGTACAGGGTGGGACCATATATTAGAGGCTGTAAAACCATAGCACAGATAGCTTTTGAACTCAGTTTCAAAGAGCTTGGGAAGGGAACACAGCCTGAGTTCTGTTTCTGTGAGATCTGGTTCCTTAGGGTGACAGGACCCATGATAGCACGTTGAGGGCTTTCTTTGGGACATTATGAGCAGCCCTACCCCCGCCTCCTGAGGAAATGGTTGGGGAGAAGGCTGGGACCACAGACTGGAAGTAGCTGGTAGTGAGAGAGGCTGGTGAAGAGTGAGTTCAGGAGAAGAAACAGTCATGGGCAGGGCTGGCATGATGGGAGAGAAGAGTGAAAGACGACACAGCAGAACAGCCTTGGTGCGCCGCTGAGGGTCAATCAAAGAAAGGCACACAAAAGAACGTGAAGCCGATGCAGGAGGTCTTTCCCTCTGTATGAGAGTGAGTTCAGGAGAAGACACAGTCATGGGCAGGGCTGGCATGATGGGAGAGAAGGGTGAAAGACGACACAGCGGAACAGCCTTGGTGCACAGCTGAGAGCCAATCAGAGAAAGGCACACAAAAGAACGTGAAGCCGATGCGGGAGGTCTATCCCCCTGTGTGAAGCTGACCAGGAATGGCTTGAGACAGAGCTGCAGTCTGAAGCGCCGTGGCTGTTACAGCTCACTAGGCATCACTCATCCCTGGTAGCTCACTTGCTCTGTTTCTGCAACAGCTTCCTTCCCCAGGCATGGAGCAAACAGGGCTTCTTGGCGGCAAGCTGACTTTGCAGTAGCTGTGGGCACACCTGCCATGTGTTTGGGGAGAGTAATCGAATTGGCTGTCATCTTCCTTCTACAAGGACGAGTTCCACTGCTTAAAATGTTGCCTCATCATTTGTCTCTCAATCGGATCTGATGATCTGAACAAAATTCTTGATTGTAGGCATCAAAGGAACATTCTAGCATTAGGAAGACAAGATCTACAGAGCCTGTGTACTCCAGGCCTCTCTGGCCGGCAGTGGTACCGTCAGTGGAAACCACTTTGGGCTCTAATAGGGCCGTTAAGTGCCTGACAGTCTGTTCCTCTCTTCATCATCGGCTGCAGCAGGAACTTCTGTCTCAATTCTAATTTTATCTGTGGTGACTTCTAGGTCAGGCAGGGAAGCGGAAAGAGCGAGTTGGTATCCTTGTAACTCGACAGGCTTGAAAGGGGAAGCCTCGCCTCTCTGAGTAGCATCCTGCCTCGCCCATCTTTGCCTTTTCTTTCCACTGCTGTTTAATTATATGTTACCCCTCTCTGACCTTCTGCAGTTTCCCCCATATTCTTGGCAAATTGTGGACTTTGAGTAACAAAATGTGCCAATTAAATGGGTCAGCAGTTTCATGGTATGGTAATTTCACAGCTAGCTTGGCTCACAACCCTTTTTCTTGTAGGCATGATATAAAATAAACCTAGAGACCTACTGAGCCCCCAGAATGTGCCACAGCTCCTCACTGGATGCTGGAGTTGGACAAAACTAACTCAAACCAAGACCATTAGTCAAGGAACAGAAGATCCAAAATTCTTTTCTGTTGTGCTCTGAGGGACGGGTCACAAATGGATTTGGGCAGGTGTCCCAAAAGAGACCCCTCACCTAAACTTGAAAATCCTTCTCTGAACTGTTCTGGCATGGCTGTGCTGTCCTGGGAACTGACCCCAGTATATCCGGAGACAGGAAGCCTGCCACTTCTGTGGAAGCATGGAGAGAGAGCAGGTAGATGTTTAGAATCCAGCAGCCCATTCCAACTAGAGTAGCATGTGATGCTTTGAAGTCTCAGTCTCTTGCTACTGGGAAGTGGTAGCTGTGAAGAGGTCATGTGGGAAGCCCTTAGGTGGTTGGGCGCCAGCTCTTGAAGGGCTTTGTGGCGCCTCCTTCCCTTCCCTCCTTTGCTTTCTGGCCCTGAGGCCTTTCTTCTTTACACCCCTTAACCATGCTGCGCTGTCCTCACCACAGGCCTGGGCAGCAGAGCTAGCCAGTGGTGCACCAAAACCTCCAGAACTGTGAGCCTATGTAAACCAGGCGTGCACGTACGCACGCGCGCGCATGTGTGTGTGTGGTATTTGCATGAGTATGTATTCACTGGTACGTGTTTATGTGCATGTTGCTTTGTGTGCACAGACAAGTGCAGAGGCCAAAGGTCAGCATCAAGTATCTGCCTCTCACCGTCCACCTTTGGAGACTGGGTCTCCCACTGAACCTAGAGCCCATCAACTGGCTGGCTAGGGATCCCTCCTCCTGCCTCTCAGTATCGGGGTTCCAAAGGATGTACCTCCAAGCTCAGCTTTTACATGGCTACTGGGGATTGAATTCAGGTCCTCCTCCTTGCCCAGCAAGCCTTTTACCCACTAAGCTATTTTCCTACCATCTATCTGTGCCCTGTGTAAGTTATTTATCTCAGATGTTTTGTTATGCTGATACATATACTACATATTAATCAACTGTTGCTACTATATTGAAGCAGAACCCCATGGCTTAGATAATATATTTTTTCCCCTCACAATTCTAGAGGTTACAAAGACCAAGGCCGAGGTGCCAACCCTCATGAGGGTTATCTTCCTGGCTTGCAGACATTCCCCTGTTGGTGGCCACAGAGCTTTATTTGGTACACGTGAAGAGAGATGGAAGGAGGCAGAGTGAGAGCCCCCTCCTCCTAAGGGCAGTTCATCGTAATAGGCAGGGGCGAGTGAGGAAGGCTAATGTCTGGGCATAGAGGAAAGCAGAGGACGTTCTAATTGCTGAACCTAGAGATGACTCAGCCCAGCCATGTCACCTCATGACCCTTGAACTATATAGTGAGCTCAGAAGATATCTTGCTGGGAATTTCAACTCAACCCAAAGAGGAGAATTTGGAGGTGAAGGAATGGAATTGGAGTTTGAAATGTCAAGCAGGAAATGGTGATAGGAGTTGTAATGAGATATTCACTAGAGAAATGGCCCTGGGATGTAACATTGAAATAACTTGAGACCACGGTGTCTATCTGGTAATGATAGATCTGACCTTACAGAGGCTGGTAGGGATGTTTGGGTCTTGGAGCTAGAAGTCAAGTTCTAGAGACCTGTTGAAGAATTATATTCAGGTGCCCAGAGAGATAGAAGCCAGGGGGGTCTCTCCAGCATTAGAGAGAGAATATCAGGAAAAGGATGCTGGACAGCACGTGGAGGTTGTGGTTAACTGTCAGTATCGACTGAAGGATTCATGTGCATGGACTAAAGCCTGTTGGGTGTAAGGTCTGGTTCTACCAGCTGCAGTTTGTGACTGTAGTGGTTTGAATGAGAATGACCTCCAGGGGCTCATATGTTTGAATGCTTAACCATCACTTGGTAGACCATTTGGGAAGAAGTAGGAAGTGTATCATTGAGAGTGGGCTCTCATGATTTAAAAGCCCACACCAGGCCCAGTCTCTCTCTCTCTCT
>LOEQ01005257.1:82014-93639 GCA_001685075.1 Bramus lutescens
AGAGAGAGAGAGAGAGAGAGAGAGAGTGAGAGAGAGAAGTTATAATAATGTGTTCTTCTTCTGGTAACTTCCTTTCTCTGTCTATTTCTAAGCAAGCATCTAGCATGGAACCCAGTGCCTGGTGAATGCCAGGGAAGCTTTCTACCACTGATATCCCATATTCTACCCTTTGTTGTTGTTGCTGTTTTTTTTTTGAGGCAACATAACCCAGGCTAGCTTTGAATTTTCCTTTATGTAGTCCAGGCCATTGTTGAACAACTGGTTGTCCAACTTGCTGAGATTGCACACCAAAATCCTTAAGCTACTTATGATAAAAAAGAAAAAAGTTGTGCCTGGCACTGGAAACATAGTCAGCTACCCAGAGCTAATGAACTCAGAGATCCTGGAGGAAAGCCTGCAACCACCACTTTACTAAACCAGCATGGTCCCTAACTGCAGTCTAAATATCTGTTCTTGTAGCCACAGACAAGTGTAGTCCTCACGTCTCTTCAAGGAAACTTCTCTTTGCAACAACCCATCAAAATGCAGAGATGTGGAGCCCAGCCCTAAATGATACCTCTACACTCAGCTCCTACTCCTAAGGCTCAGGAATTATTGAGGAAGGAGGCTGGGCAGAAAGATTGTAAGAGCCAGAGGAACAGGGAATTAGTTTGCTGTGAGATTGTCTCCTGGGAATATCAGAAACTACACTCAGAAATTCTCACCGTCATGACCGCCCAAACGTGAGCTGAACAAGGACAATACAATACCAACACACACGTGGATGTAGAGGGGAAAGCCCACAAGGCCTCAAGCCTACATGGAGAACTGCAGGCAATTAAGGGTTGGCCTTAGCTTGACTTTTTCTTGCCATCCTTCCTAACTCAAAGTATCCCGTCTACCTTTTGTCTCTGGGATTTTTCCTTTTGTTCTATAATCTTATGTTCACTCTTATTCCATGACTTGCTGTGTGGCTGGATAGCTGCCCCCTAACATCTTCTCTCCTCCTTTTCTTGCTCCTTTTCTTCCTCGTTTGTCCTTCTATTTATACTCTCTGTTTGCCAGCCCTGCCTATCCTTGCTCCTGCCTCACTATTGGCCATTTCTTAGGACCATTAGGTGTTTTAGACAGGCAAAGAATTACACAGAGTTAAGCAAATGCAGCATAAGCAAAAACAACACATCTTTACATTATTAAACAAATGTTCCATAGCATACACAAATATAACACACCTTAAAATAATATTTCCCAACAGAAGAGCACACCAATTGGCTATCCAATGCCATACAGACAGTTTGAAAACATACACGTAGAAGTTTACAGACTGAGCACGTTGTAGTTATGTCTGTAAGAATACATACACACCAATTATTAAAGAAAAGGAGTCATGAATTTAAAAGAGAATGGAGGAGGTATAGAGAAGGTTTGAAGGTGAGAAAGGAGAAATGTAATTATAATCTCAAAAACTAAAAAGCTTATTTAAGAAGGAAAAAGAAAAAAAGGAGAGATCAGCATTTCTAATCAGTGGAGGAGAAATGTGGCTCAGAACAAGAGATACCACCTCCCATTTGTTTGAAGGTTATTATGAAATAAACAAATAATAAAAAACATATTATTGTGGGAGGATTTATGTCTCAGATCTGTTGTAACACGTTTCCTTGTGTTTATATGTGCTTGCATGTAAAATATAGTGATGATTCTGTATGCAATAGGAAAGCAATGAAAACTTAAAACTTAAGAAATCAAGCACAAACATCTGTACTAACAAGGTTCGATTTAGTGATTTTTACACTTTTGTATGATGTGAAGGGGACAGACATTTAGAAGAAACCAGCATTAGTTCCTGTGTTAGCGTGGAAGGTCCAGGCTTTTCTCTGTATGCTGGGCAGTGGCAGGAAACTGTTCTTTAAGTTAACCACTCATCACCTGGGAGACTACAGGCCCTGTAGTGTAGTGTGCTACCAAGGTGGTCTGTTGGTTATGATGCTCAGTAGGTCAGCTGCATTCGGTGCCTTTGCAACCTATGGTATCTTCAGCTTGTTGCAGGTTTATCAAGACATGGCCATGATGTGAGATGTTCTTCTGTATATGTGTTGCTCTTATTGGTTATTGAATAAAGCTGCTTTGGCCTATGGCAGGGCAGAAGATAGCCAATCTGGAAGAGATATAGAGAGAAAACAGGTGGAGTCAAAGAGATGTCATGATGCTGCCAAAGGATAAAGATGCTGCTGGAATATTTCTGGTAAGCCACAGCCTTGTGGCGATACATAGATTAATAGTAATGGGTTAATTTAAGATATAAGAGCTAGATAGAAATATGCCTGAATCATCAGCCAGAAAGTGATGTAATTAATACAGTTTCTATATGATTTATTTGAGTCTTGAGTGGTCAGGAAACCAAAGTGCATTCTCCAGATACACAATGGCGCCAGTGTGGGGCAAGAATTAAAGCTTAAAAAATGGACTTCTAGAACCACAAAGACAGGAGTCAATTAGAGCTTCTCAGTAGCTGCTTGTTTTTCAGATAGGCTCTGTTTGCTGGGAGCAAGCAGAGGTGCGGCTCCTTTAAAAGATGGCTTCTTGATTCAGCATTAGCAGCAAAAACTGCATTGCTTCTTTAAGAGATGGCAGCTCTGACTCTTTCAGGAGGTCCTGCACTTAAATGGGTTTGTGAGGAGCGTGCTAGAAGTTGCTTAATGGTGACATAGACCCACTGTGTCCCTGGAGCTGGGGTGGTAAGCATGGCTTGCAGAGTTGGTGGTGAACATACCTCTGCCATGTTGGACTGAGTGGAGCCAAAAGGCAAAGCAGCCTTAGTCCTAGCCACACCACTTAGCGTTTTAAGAAGCAGTCCTGGTCAGAAAATGATTACAGCTACGTAATAAGAAAGATTCAAACAAACAAAAAAAAGACCTCTGAATGAGTCACAATGTTGGATAAATATACATAGATTTAAGAGAGAGAGAGAAGAGAGAGTACAGTCATCGATTAAAGGAGTAAAGATATTAAAATAAATATTAAAAGTAATAGAGTAAAAGAAAGCCACATAAAGATGGAAAATACATGGAGAGTCTGGATTATGTATATTATTGTGTTTTCTTTGATTTTTTGACTGTGAATGAGCTAACTACAAAGAAAAATTTTATTGTACAGGCTGCTAAGTTAAGCCAACATATATATTTTAAAGGTACTTCACTTCAAAATTTGAGTCTAAGTATATGTTATGTTGGAAAAGACATTCTGCTTTTGTTTCCCCAGAGAATGAGAATCTGTGGATTCCTTCCAGACTAATGTGGTTTGATGGAACAAGATCCCCCCCAAAGTCTCTATGAACCCTAAAAATACTTTGCTCAATGAATAGCAGGAAGCAGTTTGGAGAGAAAAATGCCCAAATTCCCAAAATGACTGTTTATAAATTTTTAAAATTTTATAAATTTTCATTTAAAGGGGGATATGCTAAGGAGATAAATACTTTACATTGGTATGGATCTTGGTTTATTGATACAAATTTAAGGTCGATTTTGTTACACTGTGTATATGTATTTCTGCTCTTGTTTAAGGTATTGTGTTTGTGTAGCTCATTTACAAATGTAATGCATAGTTAAGAAATATAGATTAATAGATAGTCATTTATAATAGTCAGCCTTGGAGTCATGTTAGTTAGGCTTTCTAGATCTACAGACATATCTTTCAGCTAGATAGTCCTCAACACTTTTAAGACCTACAGAATATGGCATTTAAAAGGTTTTAAGAACTTCAGCTTTTTTGACAGACATGTCTGCTTCTGGAAGCACAAATTACTTCAGGGAGGTTGATGGGCATTGAAGAAATTCGTTATGAAATTTGCCTTCAATGTGAAAAAGCTAGCCATTTGGGCAAGAAATTGTTCTTGCCTGGACTGCTTGATGGTATGCTGTATAAACTGGACATGTCCAACCCACAGAAAAATGACTGCTGAGCTTGCCTAAAGAAGGTGAGATGGTCCCTTAGGATTCCTCCTTCACAGAAAAAAAAAACTGCCAGACATTCTGCAGGACACAGAAGAAAGCAACTAATGAACTTAGCCATTATAAGGCAGAACAGATCTTCAAATTTCCTGCTTTGTGGAAATGTATGTCAGATACTATGGGACCTTAGGCTGAAGATGGAAGCACCAATGTTGCAGAAGAACTCTGTATGACTGTCCAGGCAGCAAGTGCCTCTGTCAATTCTAGAGTTTTGGAAGCTGCTTATAATGCACTTCCTATTTACTTAGATAATATTGTATCCTTCTCGGGTCATTGAAGAGTTGAAGACTAGATAGTTGTAGGTTTTTTTTTTAGTTAAAATAAGAGACAATTTAGATATAAATATTGTAAATGCAATTCTTGTTTGATACCTGTTTTGTTATATGTAATGTTACTATATTAAAATAGTAACATTTATTTAGACAGAAGAGGCGAGATGATGTGGGATTCCCTTCTGTATGCTATGAAGATGTTTTTATTACTATTGGTTAATAAAGAAGCTACTTCAGCCAATGGCTTAACAAAATAAAGCCAGGCATAAAATCTGAAACAAAGATATATATAGAGAGAGTAGGCAGAGTCAAGGAGATGCCAAGCAGCTGCCAAAGGAGAAAGACATTCACAGGAAGCTTACCAGTAAGCCATAGCCTCATGGTAAAATATAAAATAATAGAAATGGGTTAATTTAAGATGTAGGAGTTAGTTAATAAGAAGCCTGAGCTAATAGGATGCACATTATTGTAATTAATACAGTTTCTGTGTGTTTATTTGGATCTGGGCAGCCAGGAAACAAAAAAGCAGTCTCTGCCTATAAATAGACATGCTAACGTAAATAAGAAAAACTCATGAGACTTCAACCCTACGTAAAGAACTACCAAAAACTAAGGAATGCCGAGAGTGGGAGAAATACTCCTCCCCAGGGAAGAGCACTCTAAAGTGGTTATCCAACAACATTTTATATAGAGATAGACAGATGATAGATAGACAGATTATGTAGATTAGATAGACAGACAGATACATAGATGGATAGGATTGTAATGATAATTAATTTTTAAAAGACCATGAGTTTGAAAAAGAGCAAGGAAAAGTACTTGAGAAGTTTTGAATTAAGGAGAGGGAAGGGGTAGAATTAATTCAGAAAGATAAATTTCAATGAAAGAGGAAAAGAAACAACAAAATTAATCCTGATAAGCATGATAGCGCTGTGAATCAAAATGTGGGCTCAGTGCATATATGGTCTTTGAAATAAACACAACAGTAACTACCAGCTCGGTGGATCAATTACTTTACCAATGTGTCTCTACTTCCTCATTTGTAAAATAGAGTAAAGGATAAATTTTTTAAAGAAACCATTAGTATGAACAATGTAGGGCGTCTATAATCATTATCTACAAATAGTCTTTTTTAGATGAACCATAAATGTATTCCCTTTAAGTAAAAACATTATTATTTCATAATGATAAGACAGTCAGAAGATAAAAATTGCTGAACATGTATGCTAATAAAGAAAACACAAAAAAATACTAAAGAACACAGGAAGAATGTTCTAAACCTTAAATGCTGTTGGAGATTTCAACACTGCTTTTCAGCAATTTATAGATCTAAGAAAGAGAAAACTCACTTAGTGTGTAGATGATTTGAACTATACTATCAATAATTTTGACCAATTTGATAATAGGAATCATAATCACTTAATTCCTGAGGCAATACATTGAACTTTTATTTCAATAAATATATTGGTTATAAACAATTTGTAACAAATTTAGAATTATTAAACTACTAAATAGTGTCTCCATGCCCTATGGGAATTAAGCAAGAAAGCAATAAAGACAATATAAGGAAAATGCTTAAATATATGGAAATTAGATAATATAGTGTTAAATCTACTGCCAAATGATGAAATATTAGAAAATATTTTTAGGTAGATGAAAAGAAAAACAGCATGCTTCTTATGCAACTAATGTTTTGGGTGAAATTCATAACTTGACAAGTTTATATTCATAGAAAAAAACATTCTAAAAGTCATTAGTTATGCAAGGAAAAGAAAAAGGTAAGATCAAAAAAGAAAGGTAATGGGAGACAATGATAAATGTCTGTGTCCAAATTTATATATCTCAGAGTCTTTTGAGGGGTATAATAGATACCTGGGTTGAAAGGTAATTGGATACCAATCCACAAAAAAGCACAGGAAAGATTTGGGGCATCTCTCCCTGGCCCATGATTTCACAGTTCAAAAACAGTTTAATCTTGAGGATTTTTATCGTCTTTGCCAGCCAGTTATTTGCTCACCACCATGGTGAAAGGTTTATTCCTGGAGGGCAAGACAAAATACTTGTTATAATGAAAGTGATACTATAGATTCAAAACACTTGATGATAAGTTTAGCTAAATGTAAAAAATAAAAATTATTGAAAGAACTTGAACACTCTCAATTTCTAAGGGAAATATCCTATGTTCATGAACTGGAAGATTGGCAATTGCCAAAGTGTTCATTTCCCCACTAAATTAATTTACATGTCTTTAAAACTCTAATCAAAGTTTCAAAAGTGTTAGCATGGGAAATTGTGAAAATTTTTCTGGTGATAAGATTGACATTTCAAATTCTTCCTCTTAAAGTACAGTAATCAAGGCACTGTGTAATAATTAATGGCATTACATATACACAGATAAATGGAGACTAAAATGTTACCAATAATAAATACACAGAATCAATAGTTTTTGGCAGAGATGTCAAATCAGTCAATGAGAAAGTAGTTTCTAGAAAACACTGAAGAACCACTAAGTGTCCGTTTATGTGTGGGGTTGCATGTATGTGTATGTGTTTATGTGTGTGTGCATTTGGACACCAGAGTTGGATGCCAAGGGATTTTCTCAATCATTCTCCACCTTATTTTTGAAACAAGGTCCCACATGAAGCTCTCTGGTTTGGCAAGCCTGTCTTGACAAAGAGGTCCAGGGATCTTCCTATTTCTCTACCCTCCCTCCACCCCCGGCCCTGGAGTTTCTGACATTAATGGTTGTGTGCACCTTTTTATGTGGGTGATGCAATGCTCACACTTATGCAGCAAGCACTATAATGAATGAGTCACCTCACCAGCCTCCTACATCCATTTTCAAATATGAAATTTCACCATCTGACACCACATACATAACTTCAATTGAAACAGATCCAAAAATAAATAAGTATAAAACTTATGAGGAAAATAAAGCAAAACTTCCTGATTTAGCGGTAGTCAACTATGTCATAGAATATTTCCAAATAAACCCTAGAGAAAAAAATTATTATAAAACTAGTACGAAGAACATATCGTTTTAAAAGACATTGAAAAACAACTACACAATAAGACAAGTTATTTGTATTGCCTTACATGACAGAGGACTTGGAACTGAGAGTACATGAGAACTCTAACTCAGCATAAAAAAGGAAAACATGCTTCAAAGATTGGTGGAGGACATAGGCTTCAGGGAAGGGGACGAAACAGGTACTAAACTTGTGAGGAATTGGTTGTCTTCACTAGTCATGGGAGAAATACGCATTACAATCACATTATGCAACAGTACAGTTTGCTCAAGGGTTGAAATTTAAATGATTGACTACTTTAAGATTTTGGAGCAACTAGATCTTTCGCGCAGTACTTGTAAGAATGCAAAATGGCACAGTCACTTTGAAGTCATTTTTGTCAAGTTAAATTTGCATTTATCATAATGCAGTATTTTTGCTCCTAAGTATTTATTCCTAAGAGAAATGAAACATATGTCTACATAAAGACTGGTTTAAAAAATTCACAGCAGCTTGATTCATTATAGTCCAAGCCTAGAGACAATCCAAGTGTCTATCCACAGTTTGTATGTGTATAAACAAACTGTGTGCTAGCCTTACAGTGAAGTACCACTCTGGAGCAGAATGGAATAAACTACTGAAATGAAACATAGATGAATCTCAAAATCATTGTACTGAGCAGAAAAGGCCAGATAGAGAAGAGTGCACACTGTGTGAATCCATGTACACAGAATACTGCAGCCAGAAGGGAAAACAAAGGTTATCAGGATTGGATATTGGCACCTAGCCATGATTGGAGCTGAGTTTGCACAGATGAATAAGTTTGTCAAAGTTCATCAGTTTTGAACATTTAAAATTGAGAGTACTTTATTGTATATGAATTACACCTCAATAAAATTAAAATGCCAGAAGATACTTAATGATTGCTTTAGAGTTTGGTTTTCTGTCTCCTGTTTGAAAAAATTAGCTGTGTAGTTGAATATTCTCAGCTACTTGCATAATATTTGGCAGAAAGTACATAAACAGTAAATGTTAGATGACTAAAATACACAAACATCTGAATAAATAAGTAAATGATAGTGAATATTGTCAGAAAATGCGTAAGCCATTTAAATGTAAAAACAGGGCCAGTGACATGGCTCAGAGCATAATGGCATTTGCCACCCTATGATGCATGTCCAATAACCTGAGTTCAATTCCTGGAACCCACATAAAGGTGGAAAGAGAGAAAAGGTGCACCAAATTGCCCTCTGACCTCCACACCTGCACTGCAGCACACAAACCCACACACATATCATGATTACACAAAGATAATAGTTTTTTGTCATTTTTTGTTTTTTTTGTTTTGTTTTGGTTTGGTTTGGTTTGGGTTTTTTTTTGTTTGTTTGTTTTTTTAAGACAGAGTTTCTTTGTATAGTCCTGACTGTCCTGGAACTAGCTCTGTGGACCAGATTGGTCTTGAACTCACTGAGATCTGCCTGTCTCTGTCTTCTGAGTGTTTGTCATTATAGGCGTGTGCCACCACCAACCAACTGATAATAGATATTTTTAATTATCTAGAATGGGGGCATTCTAGAGCAATTCACTTTTTGAATATTTTAAGAACCTACATGACATGATTTCTGACAATCCATCATTAGAAACAAATAGTTTTGAATATGGTAATCCTAGCAGTCTGGAGGTGGAAGCAAGAGAATCAGAAGTGCAAGGCTAACATCTGCTAAATAGTGAGTTCAAGCCCTGCCTGAGCTATATAGGATTCTGCTATCAAAAACAAAAAAAGAAAGAATAACAGCAACAACAAAAAAATTATTTTGACCATAAGGAATGGCTTCCCCAGGACTCAATATTTCCATTTTTATATACAGATATATCTGTATGGGTATTAAAAATGAAATCACTAACACAAGCTATTAATAACACTTCAATTGTACTTAAATATTCAGTAAGTAGATATCAGAATAGCGAAAAGATTTGGCCTTTTGATGTGGAAAAGAGAGATACTCTATGAGGGATACTGCTGGGGAACATTAGTATGGGTAGGGGGTCTTGGGTGATTTAAAAGGTGTCAAGCCCTTCTCATGTTTGCATGGACAGTGATGAGCTGAAAGGAACAGAAATGGTATCAAGGGGAAGTGGGAAATATCTTTTGATCCTTTTTTTTATTTTCTTCTCAGAGAAAGCTATAGACTGAGTCAGCCTGTCTCTTGGAACATTCCAGAAGATGGTTCTCTGGGACAATGGCCAACACAAGAACCATCTGTTTGGGAAGTTAGAATGTAATACTTCTCAAACTCTTCTTTCCTTTCCCTTCAAACCCCACTTCCAAACTGGCACATGCGGTGGTGACACTTCCATAAGCTTCAGCTAAATTGATAATAAATTTTATGTGGACTTAATTGGCATTAAACAAGTAAAACAAGCACTGCATTTTAGAAAGTATTTCTTTTATTCCAGAATGCCCATATCAATTGGAAAGCACAAAGATAAAAGATATAATCCAGTTAAACCTTGGATGGTGTAGCTGAGAAAATGCATCAAATCATACACTTCTTCCCCCAAGACATCATCAAACTGCTTTCCCAAGCAGTGTTGCAGTTGAGCAGGGCCATGGACCAGTTCTGGGAAATTAGCTATGTGTTCCTGGCTTGGAAAAGGCAGTGAGAGGCCCTTTTACGGTTCTTTCTTCTGCTCTTCTTCCCTAATTTGATTGCTACTGACACTGATAAGATAGTGGAGGTACTCTCTGTTTGGGACTTCAGAGACCCTAAAAGGACACAAATAGAAACAGGAGGAAATAACTTTTGTTGTGCAAGTCCATAATTTAACTTAATTTCACCTGTAGTGACAGGTTACATCTACTACATTTTTTTTAAATCCCAGAACAAAAAGAAAAAAAAAACTTGTGTTTTATGAGAAATAATGGGAGTTTCTGCAATGATCCTCCCTTGGGTGCACTTCAAAGACATGATGCATGAGCTTCAATGTGCTTCTGGCTTGGGCAAGCTGGTAGCCAGTTCACTGGGCATTGTCTGTGGGATTTGAGAAAGACTGAAGTCAGGGCAGGTCCAGAAACTGATGGCCATTTCCAGTTCACTAGTATTTAAAAAAATCCTTCAATTTTTTCCACAGGTAGAATGGATTGTGTACTGGCCATATACATATAGAGGCATTGTTTTATTGGTCATACACTTCAAGTTAAGACTCAAAAAGCTCACCTGCAACATGAGGGACTGCTTGTTGAGGTTTCTGTCATGCCCAGTTCCCCAGCCAATTAGTCCCAGAGAAAATCACACAGAGAGTCTACATTAGGTTATAAACTGATTGGCCTATTAGCTCAGGCTTCATACTAGCTCTTATAATTTATATTAAACCGTTAATCTTATCTATGTTGGCCACATGGCTCGGTAACTTTTTCAGTGGGGTAGGTCACATCTTCCTTCTTCTGTGTCTGGGCAGGACTGCAGAAAGAGCTCCCTTCTTCCCAGAGTACGCCTTGTCTCCTTGCTCCGCCTCTACTTCCTGTCTCTGTCTTCTGAGTGTTGTCTTCCTGCCTGGCTACTGACCAATCAGCGTTTATTTAAAACATAAATGTCAGAACACAGAATTGTCCCACACCACTCACCAGCTGTGAAAGCCCTAAGTGATCTCTGAAGTGTCTGACATCACCTGTTAGGTCTCATGCCTGAAGAAGCCGAGGTCAACACTCATCATGTGATACTCAACTTGTACAATAGATTATAAATTTAAAAAAAATCTTTCAATGTATTCCTACTTATTTCCAGGTATTACAGAAACTTTCAGATAATTGGCAGCATAGCAGAAGGAGCAGTGTAAATAGAGTATCTTTGAGAAGTAGTGTATTTGGTGACAATACAAAGATGCTATCTCCTGATACACTTACTATTTGGCAGTGTACGGAGTGGGGAATATGCATGTAATTCAACTATTTTTACTCTTTTCAAATCTTTGTTTACTTCAATGAGATGTTTTATATTTTGTTTCTATATAACACATTTATAAGATACTACATTCAAAAAAATTTCTCATGAATAAGCTAATGAAATGGACATGATTTTTCAAAATGATTTATTAGTTCCACAATACAAGAACTGAAAATTTCTAAAGAAGAAAGTAAATAATTTACATTTTTGAAGGGAGAAACCCCCACAGTCTCTGTTACATAATCATAATTTTATATATGAAAAAAACTGTAAAGAGAAAAAAAACATTAGCAACCATCATACAAAAGCTGACCATGGTTCAGTTCTGACCTGTTGTTTCATCTTCCTGTTGCTTTATTAGGAACCATAGATAGATAGATAGATAGATAGATAGATAGATAGATAGATAGATAGA
>LOEQ01005258.1:24449-55168 GCA_001685075.1 Bramus lutescens
GATCAACCTACCCCAGGATCCAGCAATACCACTGTTGGGAATATACCCAAGAGACGCCCTATCATACTACAAAAGCATTTGTTCAACTAAGTTCATAGCAGCATTATTTATAATAGTCAGAACCTGGAAACAACCCAGATGCCCCTCAATGGAAGAATGGATAAAGAAAGTGTGGTATACATGCACATTAGAATACTTCTCTGTGGTAAAAAACATTTTTTTTTTAAATTTCATCAGTAGTAAAAGGCACTACAGTCTCTGGTGGGTCTACTACTGCTAATTGACAAAGTCTCAATTTTCCTTTTATAATTAATTCAGAGATCTTTTACATATAAGTTTTAATTTTTTACTTGGTTTATGTGGTAAAAATATTCATTCTAAGATAACATCTTCCTTCTGCATTAAAATTCCTATAGGAAAAATTCTGGAAGGAATTTTTTGTGACTATTTAAGATTTTGTCAACTATCTAAGGTTTTGCTTAAATTAATTATTAAATCAGGTGTTATTGCAACATTTGTTTGTAGACAGGAGATATCTCCTAACAGCCTATGAAAGTCATTAAGAGTCCACAATCGGTCTCTCTTATTTGTGCCTTTTGTGTTCTAATTTTCTGTCAACCTATTATATAACCTAGGTGACTGACAGAATCTCCTGTTTGTATTTTTTCTAGGAGCAAGTTGTAATCCCTATTTATACAAAACTTTATTTACTTCTTTAAACATTCTTTCTAAAATTCCACATTGAATCAGATAGCATAATATCATCCATGTAATGGTATTTATAGATTTATGAAATTGTTACATATTATATCCAATGGCCTACTCACAAAGTATTGCCACATGGTGGGACTATAGAGCATTCCTTGTCAGAGGATAGTCCACTGATATCTCCTAATAGGCTAAGTTTTTATAAGTAGACACTGTGAAGGCAAATTTTTCTATCTTTTCCTTGTAACAGTATAGTAAAGAAACAATCTTTTAAATCAATAACTATAAGAGGCCATCCTTTAGGTAATAGAGAAGGCAGAGGAATTCTAGACTGAGTGGGATTCCTCTCTGTATGTTGTGAATACCATTGGAGAATAAAAAACTGGCTTGGCCTGTTGATAAGGCAGAACTTAGATAGGTGGGGAAAACTGAACTAAAAGCTGGGAGAAAGAAGGGTGGAGTCAGAGAGAAGCTATGTAGCCATACTGGAGACAGACCCCAGAACTTTATCTGGTAAGCCACAGCCTTGTGGTGGTACACAGATTAATGGAGATGGATGAAATTAAGATGTAAGAGTTAGCAAATAAGAAGCTAGAGCTAATAGGCCAAGCAGTGATTTAAATACTATAGTTTCTGTGTGATTATTTCAGAGCTGAGCAGCTGGGAACCAACAAGAGGCCTCTAACAACAAATTGTAATGCCAACATGGCCAACTAAATCCCCACAAAACCAGAGATAGCTTAAAAAGTAATTTTAGATACAAAAAAAAACCCCACCAGGGTTTACTTCAGCTTCTTACTCTGTTTGCTATAAGCAAGCAGAGGCAAGTGTCCTTTAAGAGAGGGTTTTCTGATTCAGTGGTAGCAGAAAAATGCCATGTTGTTTTGAAAACTGAAGCTTCGTGGTCCGTGCTGCCAGTATGAACTCTGGCTCTTTCAGGAGACCAAACATTTATATAGGGTTTGTAAACAGCATGCTACAAACTGCTTAATGGCTTGACATAGACCCACTGCAAATTTGAAACTGGGGCAGTGTGTGTGGCTCAGAGGCAGGAAACAGCTCCACCATGCTGGGCTGGGTAGATCAAGCAGGTAGTGCTTTATTTCCCCTAGCAATAGCATCACATAAATTCATAAGAAGGGTTTAGACTTTTAAGAAGAATTTATGATTATAAAAATTACAGATACACAATAAAGATAATTTCTGATAAAAAGGACCTCTAAATGACACACAGTATGTTTAAAAAAATTTTGTAGTCTTGGGGGAGAGAAGAAAAGGAGCATAGGGAGTTATAGAAAGAAGAAAGTGGTTTTTTTTAAAAATGAAACAAAGTCTTTAAAAATACAGAGTACAGAGAGCCATAGATTAAGGGAGTAAAGATAATTAAATAAATAATAAAAAGTAATAGAGGAAAAAAATGTAAAGCTGGAATATAAAAAGAGAGTCTGGATTTGAATATTAATGTGGTTTTTTTTAAATTTTTTGACTGTGAATGAGCTATGTACAGAGAGATATTTCATTGTTCAGCCTGCTAAGCTAAACCATCATACGTATTTTGAAAGTATTTTGTATTCAAAATATGGATCTAAGGATATGTTGCTTTAGAAAAGAGGTTCTTCTTTTGTTTCCACAAAGGACAAGAACCTGTGGATTCATTCCAGGCTAATGTGGTATGATGGACCAAGACCCCTCCAAAAAATATTGCTGTGAACACCCCCAAAACTTATTTTGCTAAACAAAAAGTGAAGCAATTTGGAGAGAACTATGCCCAAATTCCCTAAATGAATGTTTATAAATATTTGTTTACATTTAAAGGAGGATATGATATGTGAATAATTTGCATTGGTATGGATCTTCATTTATTGATACAAATTTAGGTCAATTTTATTATATATATATGATCTCGATAAAGGTATTGTGTTTTTCCACCTCATTTAAAAATGCAATGTACAATTAAGAATATAAGTTAATAAATAATCATCTATAATAGTCAAGCTTGTAGTCATGTTAGTTAGGTTTTCTAGATATATAGAGATATATTTTAGATAGGTATTCTTCAATCTTTCAGAGACCTTCAGAATATGCCATTTAAATGTTTTAAAAAGTTAGGACTTTTCAAGACAGTGAGACACATCTGCTCCTGGCAACACCAATTACTTCAAGAGGATGATGGGCCTCAAAGAGACTCTACATGGAGTTGGTTAGACATTTGGGCAAGAAACTGCACTTGTCTGGACTGCTTGATGAACTGGACATGCAGGACCCAAAGAGAAATGATTCTTGAACTTGTCTAAAAGGTGAGATGATCCTTTTGGATGCCTGCTTTATGGAAAAGTCTGATGGATACTATGGGCCTCTAGGCAGAAGATGGATGACCCAAGGGTACAGAAAAACTTTGGGTGACTGTGCAGGCAGTGCAATGTTTCTGTCAATTTTAGAGTTTTGGAAGTTGCTTACAATGCATTTCCTGTTTACTTAGGTATTATTACATCCTTCTGCAGTCTTTGATGGATTTGATGAATTTATAGTTATAATTTTCCTTTGTTATGATAAAAGATAAAGTAGATATAAATATTGTAACTATAATCATTGCTTGATAACTGTTTTGTTATATGTAATTTTACTATGTTAAAGTAACAACTTTCCTTTTCATTTAAACAGAAAAGGAGAGGTGATGTGAGATTCCTCTCTGTACACGGTGAATACCATTGGGGAATAAAGAAACTGGCTCAGCTTGTTGAAAGGGCAGACCTTAGATAGGTGGGGAAAACTAAACTAAATTCTGGGAGAAAGAAGGGCAGAGTCAGAGAGAAGCCATGTAACCATATTGGAGACAGATGGAGACACTGGTAAGCTATAGCCTCATAGCAATACACAGATTAATGGAGGTAGGATATATTAAGATGCAAAAGTTGGTAAATAAGAAGCTAGAGCTAATGGTCCAAGCAGTGATTTAAATACTATAGTTTCTGCTTGATTATTTCAGGGCTGAGCAGCCAGGAACCAATAAGTGGCCTCTTTACAACAACATTGTAAAGGGCCTATAGGTTGAAGAACCTTATTGACAGTTCTTAGATTTGTCATCATTCTCCATATTAGTTTCTCAGTTAACCATTTTAATTAAAGGTAAGGCTTCTAGTACCTCCGAAGGTTTGCTAGTTGCTTTGTGTTCTCGTACAGCCTGAATGGCTGGTCAACTTTGTTTATAATACCTTATAATATCCTGCCCAGAAACCTGAGTTTTTTTGGACTACAGGAATATTAATCTTGGTTCTATTGCTACAGTAGGTAACAACCCCATAAAATTACTTTGATATTAGCCACATATGGCCTCAGCCTTTCTCTCTGTCCTTTTGACCCCAGGCATTCAATCCATCTAGTGCTTTTTTTCATTTGAGATAGGGTTCTAATTCCCAGGAATTGAACATCTACCTCTTGAAAAGGCCAATTCAGATGGTAAGGTTCTGGAGTGACAATAGTTACTTCTGTACCTGTGTCTAGTAATCCTTCAATTACAATGTTATTTATATGCACTCTTAGCTTTGGTCTTTAATCATTTAGAGAAGTCTACCAAAATACATATTTATTAATTTTCACTGGAGTTTTTGATTCATCCTCCAAGTCTACATCCTCCATGATTTTACAGTAGGCACTGGATTTTTTTAATTTTCATGTTGAGACATGTTCTCCACAGTGACTGGGAGTAACTTATGGTATCAGATTTCCTTGTCTGTCTTTTGTTTATCTACATTCATTGGTCCAGTGTTAGCCTTTGCCACATCTCCTACATATTCCAGACAGTTGAGATCATCTATTCTTGCCATTCCCACAAGTGACATTATTTCTAAAAATTCCTAGCCTGTGGTCCCTTCTCAGATATCCTGTTCTACCACAATTAAAACATTTGGCATTTTGATGTCTCCTCATTCTTTTGGAAATTACTTCTTCTACTCAAGATTCAATATTATCATCAAATGTTTCAACATTCACTGTATGCAGGATCCATTCATCCATTGGTGCCAATCTAACTTTAAAGGTCCAAGTATCTTTTTGTATTTTAAGTTGGCATTTTCAAAAACCAGAGATTCAATAGGTACTCATCTAGCATCTGGGTCTGTTATTCCTGTTTGTACAGCCTTAATCTTTATAAAATTTTACTAAAGGGTTCTATATGATCCTGTTTAACACTGGTATATAATTCAATTAGTTTTCTTAGTTTTTAAATCATGTCTGAAGCATTTAAGGCTCCTTTACGGCATAGGGACAAGATATATTAATTGTAAATAGCTTGATCCTGTGGGCCAGAATAAGTGCTCTTGCTAAGAATTTGATCTTGGGAAGCCTTAAATTCTTTTGATTTTCCCTGATGTTCTAAAATTTTTGCCTCTTCTTGCCAATAGAATTTCACAGTAGTGGTAGCCCATCTTCTAGGACCATTGAAACTAAATAAAGCCAATCATGTGAGGTAGCCTTTTATTCTGGAAGCCTATGTCATTACCATCTCCCTAAAAAGTATGTATGCAAACCATAAGATATTACTGCTTGCTTAATTTCTTTTAGATCATTTATACCTACAGGTATCCATCTACATTCATTGGATCCCTTTTTCAGAGGTGATTTCAGGGAAGGAAGCTAAAACCCTGGATAAGTCATCTCTGGCTCTGGCACATACTGTTGATATTAAATCCTGTCCTTGTACCTTCTTTCCCTGCTCATTGGCTCTGATAATTTCCTCAATCATTTCAAATGTTTTACTACTGTCTTGGACTAAATATCTTGGTCTGTGTATCTTTCTTGTGATTTCACTGAGGCACCAAGGAACCAATGGTTCCTCATTGTGCACATGTGATTCCAATGTATGAAGTTTTTCCTTTAAAGATAACATCTCATCTTGGAAACTATTTGAAGTGTGCGGGTCACCTTCCTGGAGAGATACTCTATCTGCTAACCTATTATAACTTTTTAACAGACTTTGATTGTCAAATTCAGCAGTATGAATTATTTCAGATAATTTCTCAGTACCCTTTGTCATGGATTAAATTTTGCCTGATAAATTAATGTCATCCTTTTTAATTGTATTAATTTTTCCTGTTAGCTGTTCATTATTAGTCAATAAAGACTGTATCATTTATAAAAGTGCCTCATCTTGGCTCTATTATCAAACCATTTTCTTAAGAATACAATATGAAAAACAAAGCTAAGTCCCAATATCCAATAAATGGATGTATCTGAGAAACCATATTAGCCTTGCAAAATGCCATCCATAAAATAACCAAAAATATTATTAAATTCCTGAATGATAATATTGTCAGCCATTGCATAACTTTCAAGTCTAATGGGTGTTAGATTTCAGCAAATTGTTGTAGGTGTAATAATTTTTATTGACCAACAGGTGTCACAGTTGCAGCTGCATGGTGGGGAGATGCGACCAGAAGCAAGGTACTTTTTGCACTGCTTGGGTTCTGCATGTTGGTGCCTAAATTTAGAACAATTAAATCAATTCTGTACACAGAGAGAGCTTTTTGGTGGCCAGAATATCCAGGATCCCAGAGCTTGTAAGCGGTGAAAACAAACCAGAAGCTGCTCAAGTCTCAGTGTGACAGTGAAAGCGGCAGGGGTGGGGTGGGAAGCATGCATGAGCCTGCTGCATGGTAGCTCCACTCTGACGGGGTTTTGGCAAAAAAAAAACAGTAGGTGAAATCAAGCCAGATGGGCTTGGGGTGGGAGACATTCTGGGTTGTGAAACTTTTGGGCCTTTTAGGACTGTCCCAGTAGGTATGGAGTTGGGATTCATGTGGGCACCAGATGATTATGGATGCTATAAAATAATCCCACACTAGCTCATAATTAATTGTAATAAAGGGTTATTTATTAAGGGGTAGACTCACAGATCACAGTCTTCTGCATGGGCAGGGAATAGGAACCAAATCCAGAAGTCAGGAGAGAGAGTGAGCACACATTTTATGTTGGCATTTATAGTATAAGAGGCCATGCCCAAGTGGGCTAGTATCTTAAAGGCTCTTGGCTGAAGGAGTTCCCACAGCATCCTTTTATATGGCCCGTGACCAAGATGCATTACTTGGATTTAAAGTGGGTCTTTGAACTGAATATAATCTATATTTAACATAGGTTTTCCCACCTTAAATCATCCAAGCAAGAAAATCTCTTACAAAGATTTTAATTTATTTCAGATGTAATTATGTTGACAATCAAAATTAATCATCACATTAGGAAAAAGTGTGATATATAGCCTTGACTAGCTAAGTTGTAGAGGATCTAAAATTCTTATCCGAATGTCTGTGAAGAGTAATATGAACTGTTTTTCTTCCTCAGATCTTACTTTAACCTGCAGTTGAATGGAGAAACAGCATAATTTCCCTTATATTGTCTCTTGGCTTAAGGCAAGATATTAGATGTTATAGCTTTTTTATATACTTATATACTTAGGAGCACATAAAATTAACTTAGATGTTAGGGTTTTGTTGCTCTGAATAGGTGTTATAATCATAGAAACTCTTATAAAGGAAAACATTTAACTGGTGCTGGCTTACAGTTCATAGGTTTAGTTCATTGTCATCATGGGAGGAGGCATAGTGGCATGCAGGACGACATGGGAATGGGGAAATAGCTGAGAGTTCTACAACCAAATAGGCAGGCAGTAGAAAGACAAGAGAAGAGAGACTCTGGGCCTGCCTTGAGCATCTGAAACCTCAGGCCTGTTCTCAGTGACACATTTTCTCCAAAAAGGCCTCATGTCATAAAAGGACCACTTCCTATGAGCTGGGGTGGGGGCCATTTTCATTCAGACCATTGCATAGTAAAAATGATTCTCAAAAAGAAAGTTAAAGAAATCCTATTCTGTATGTTTAGAAATTTGACATGACATCTAAAATATGAGTATAAAGGGCAGAGATAACTAGTGGTTAAGTGCTCTTCCAGAAGACCTGAATTTGGTTCCCAGTACCCACATCAGTTTGCACACAAATGGCACCAACTCTAGTACAAGAAGAGCTAATATCTCTGATAGTACCTGCACTCACATGCATATATGCACATGCAGACATGCTAGCATGCACAGAAGAATAAATAATGCATAGAATATGAAAATGAGATTTCTAAGTCACAGGAGCTCATCTTTTTTTTTCTTTGTGCAGGACAATCAATGATAGGATTATATGGAAACTGTTCTGTTGACTTTAAGGAAATTTTCTCCTTGAAGCAAGAACGAATGACAAAAAAGAAAACAAAAAAATAAAAAAGGAGATAGGAAATTGCACATCTGTAGGAAATAAAAAGAAGTTGGTTATAAAATTATAAATAATGCTCATAAATGATGAGCTGCCAAGCCAAGAATAACATTAAATTTTATTTCTGTTCCACTTGCTGTTTGTATTTAAAATATTGCAAAGCATTTGCTTTTCTCAATTTATATGAAATATCATTGAAAGGAAGCAATTTCCAAAATGTGCTAAGAGAACAGAAGGGAAAATCATAAGATTTTAAAATACACCTTAGACAAGCCACAAAAGAACACTTCCCAAGATAGTAGGTCATTAGCGTGAGGCACTGTTCTAAATGACTCTGACCAAATATACCACTTATGCTATGGAAAAAAATAAGGAAGAGAATAAATTTTGAAGGAAGTATGGGGAAGAAAATTAATGAGTGTTCAGGTCACATAGCTGCTGGAAGCTGTTTTTCAGAAAGTGAAAGTACTGAAGGGAGACACTAGCCAGGGGTTGCCATCTTCAAACTTATGAAGGAAATTGAGTTCGGAGTGCTGAACAACTTCTCCAAGGTCACATTTATCCAGAGCAGAAACTCTGCTTTCGAGATGTCTGAGTTCAGGTGTTGGGTTTTGCCCCCCATTTTTTCTTTTCTTTTCCATTCAACCTAGGGACAACCATAATGTTCCATATTTGTGAATCTGACAGTTTTCATTGGAAAATTTCAAGTCTGCATTTACCCATATACCTATCCCTTACACAAAAATAGAATGGTAACCTAAAAACAAAACTAACATTATTTTGCATTTCCATTTGCTCTGCCTTCTCTCTTTTACTCTTGTATTTTTAACACAAGGAGCACTTTGGGAGAACGTTAACTCCTGGGGACAAAACAATTATTTCAAACACCTTAGTGAGTATTGCTTTAAATTCTTCATCAATTAATTTAGTTTCATAAGAACCCCATAAGGAGTACAAATAGCACCTGTGTTTAGAATTGATTTTTCCCCCCTGCAGTATCTTGGCAGGGAGGGGGAAGTTGAAAGAGTGGGACTATTTGGTAAAACTCTTTGCCCTTTACTTTTTTGTAAATGTTGTCTTTTTTGCAAATGTCAAGCCCAAATTATAGGTGAATATTGGCAGAGCTGTAGAGACTATTGGAGACCCATTACAGCCGCTGGCATTTGGACTGCTAAATTTGTAATGAGTTGCAGGTGTCTGTGATTGAATTTTCTGTTGCTTTTCTGATTGGCTCACCAATTCACAGTCCATTAAGGCTATGCTTTTTGTAGGTGTCACAATTGTGGTGATATAAAAACAGCAGTTTCAGATGGCAAGTTTTAACGTAAAAACCTCTGTATATTTTAGACCAGTGTCAATTTTCACACTTATCCACATGGGCACTCGTCAGTTTGACATCAGAAAACGTCAAAATTGGATGATGCTGTTTAACTTGTCTTCTGTCCTAGTAGCCTCAGGAGTGAGCGCAGATAAAAATTATGAGATCCTTGTTTAGAAGAGATAGCTCCAGTTACTTCTTTCTTTTTTTCCAAGATTCAGACTCAATAGATGTGTGTGGTAGAGAAAACAAGACAGCAGTTAATTCCTAAACAAGTGTTTCATAGACAGCTCACCAAGGGCGGCACACAGTGTCTGGCTTAATTCTTTTGTTTTAAAATGAGGAAGTCCTGAGATCTCAAAACAGAGTTTTGTTTACATTCCCTGGAGATTTTATAGAAAAGCAAACTTAGCCTCACCCCAAACACACTCTGGGGTATAAACCCTATCCTGAGAATTCAGAAAAATAAATATATAGAAATAGTTTAAAAATTAAAAAGTATCTTTATTTTTATTTTTTTATTTGCAGGGGACCAAAACCAAGACTTAACCCATACCACACAAACCATTATATCACCAAACTCCATTTCAAACCATCACATAGAACATTTCTTATAAGATCTGAATAAAAGCTATGAAAATGATTGCATGGTGGTGCATAGTTTAGTTCACTCAAGAGGCAGAGACTGGTCGATATCTGGATCTCTGTGAGTTCAAGCTCAGTCTTGCCTACGTAGTAAGTTCAAGATCAGATAGTGCTACATAGTGAGATCCTGTCAGGGAGAAGGAAAACAGACAGACAGTAATAGAAAAGGATGGAGGGAAGGAGGGAGTTAGTGAGTGAGTGAGGGATGAATGGAGGGAGGAAGGAAATCAGAAGTTATGAGGATAGAGACTACCCATTTTATTTATCTAAATATTTCTCAGGACATTACCCAAACTCAGGCCCATTACTAAAAAGCACACTAAGTCCCAAGTAATCACCATATTTTGTGGTGAACATTTCTAAGTGTTATTTTAGTTTGTTTCCATGAGACTTTCATGAGATAGACATTGCTATTGATTTGTACCTATTTGTTATGGGCACTGAAGTATGAACATTCTAACTAAAGTTTGAAGTCTTTGTTCAAGGTGAAAGAACTTGTAAAACATTAATTTAGGTTTAAAACCCAAAAATTCTTTCTGGGATTTAGAACATTTAAGAAGCAAAGTTGGATGCTTAACTCCCATGGATGTTTAGAACGTTTACTATAGTACAGACCTAC
Organism: Bramus lutescens; assembly: GCA_001685075.1. Lineage (NCBI taxonomy): Eukaryota > Metazoa > Chordata > Mammalia > Rodentia > Cricetidae > Bramus > Bramus lutescens. The sequence continues at coordinate 34,987 of LOEQ01005258.1, forward strand.
AGAACAGACCTAAAAAAATTACCAGTGGTTTCTACATGATAAAGTAAAAGTAAATGACATTTGTTAGAATTTTCTCATTTGATTAAGTACTGCTGCAAAAATATATCTGCCTGTTTATTAATTCATCCTTGAAGTTGGATCAGCTAAAGAAACATATACAAATCAACCATGAGGAAGTCTGCTACCTAGTCTGTTTATGTGTCTATATGTGTTTTCTGTATTCATTATATGTATTTAAGCTCAACAAAGATTTTAGCAACATAGAAAACTTCATATATTACATACATAACTACATATATTACAACTTAAAAATGTCTACCCACTATTTTAGTCAGCACTACAATGTGGCAATCTTTTATTTTGAAATTCAATTATGCCTAAAACATTTCTACTTAGTTGAAAAGGTTGTATTTCCAGGTAAATTTAAAATAATTTCAGTTCCTACTATTTAGTGCCTGATATAAAATAGGCATTAAGATTGGTTGAAATAAAATATTGTTATGTAGTCATAAACATGTGTGTGTGTGTGCGAGCCATATTCTGATGGGAAACAAATAATCACCTGACAAGATTTAATAAAAATTATTGAAAAAATGGTGATAAATGTATGAACAATGAGGTATGCAGGCATTAACACTTGTGGGAAGAAAAAGTGACCCATGACAAAGCAAAAAGGAATTGCATTACCAGTTTCTGAAAAATAAATAGAGGTGATGAAAAAGGGGAGTAACATGTTTGAATAGGGTGCAGTCTTCTGCCTATAAAAACACAGTGAATCAAACCCAATTTGATTACATTAAAATATTTATGGAGTTTATTTTATTATCAGAATAAACTTTTATTCTCCCAGCCAATATTTGTTAGTGGTGGAAGAGTTTACTTAATTAGACCGTTAGATTCCATTGTCATTATAATCACAGGATCAAAGGTCAGGAGGCAATTAATAAAAGTGATAAAGAGAGAAGACCACTTCAGAGAGTGACGGTCACAGAGAAGACATCACAACATGGCCATCCACTCGAGAAAGACCCTGAGGGGAGCCCTACTACTTAGGACTGGAGGATCAAAAGTAATGCTCAGAGGAAGTAATATGTAGGGAAAGTACAAAGAGATTGTAATGAGGGTACATATGATTGACAGATGTTCCAGAAGAGAGGTGAGCCACAGAAGGGCTGAGACAGAAAGGGAGGAGGAGGTGAGAATGGGAGGGGGAGGAGAACTAGAGGGAACTGGATGGCTGAGGCAGGGAAGGACAGAGACCAAAAACAAGGAAAGAGATATCTTGATTGAGCCAGCCATTCTCTCCAGATGGATACCTTGCTCAGACTAGATATAGTGGGGATGGTCTTTGTTCTGTCTCAAAGCAATGGGCTAAACTTTGTTGACTCTCCATGGGAAGCCCTACCCTCTCTGAGGAGTGGATGGTGTGTTGCAGGGAAGGGAGAGGTGGAGAGGTCAGGAGGAGTGGAGGGAGTGGGAACTGAATTTGGCATGTAAAATGAGAAAAGATAGTTTTTATTTTTAAATAAATTAAAATAAAAAGCATAAAAAGAACAGGCAAAGGCTAAAGGATTTTAAGAGATGCCTGTTCAGTTGTGTGTTACAGGAAAACAACTTCAGGGTCAGTAGAATGACCTGGGAAGGGCAAGCCAGTTAGAACAACACAAGTAGTTCTGTTTAGAGAGACAATGTTTAAGAAACCAAGATCTGAAGATGGGAATGAACACCATCATATCTACCTCTTGTCTATAATACATATAAATCTGCCAACACATTGTTTATAAGAAGTGAATGCCGCACCACAAATTTTCTTACAGCAATTTTCATCTGCTGTGAAATAAATTCACGTTAAGATTAAAAAAAAAAACCCAAAACCTCAGAGAGAAATTGGGGCTTAATCTGAAGCTCTCTGAAAAGCAAAGCAGCCAGTCACTGGCTCTTACCTCATCCTTAGTCTGAAAATGGTGATCCTACCTTTAGGAATCTCAGAATGAGACTATGTGAGCTCTCCCTTCCTGTTTCATGTTTCTCTCTAGCTCTGAGATTAAAGGCACACACCACTGGGCCTAAAGGCAGGCACTGCCTAGTTTCTATGGCAACTAGTGTGGCTACTGGGATTAAAGGTGCGTGTTACCACTCCCTAATCTGTAAGGCTGACCAGGGGGCCTATTTTACTCTCTGAATTTTAGGCAAGCTTTATTTATTAAAATACAGATGAAATGCCACTGCGCAGAAGTGAGATGGTGGGGTTACGGGCACTGATAATGGCAAAGTCAGGGATTATGAGTTCAGTCAGGAAGAGAAAAGGGACAGAGGGGATGGAGTGTAGGCTGCATAGGACTTGTGAAGAATTTAGACTGTATTCAAGGAACAATGTAACTTCTCTGGAGGATTTTGAAGAATGTTATCTTTATTTTAAATATGTATCTTTGATTGTGGATAAAGAGTGAGTTATAAATGGGTAAGAGATGCAGTCATAAGAATGTATATGGTAGGGTTGAGGCATGGTTTTAGTTAAATATTCTGACGTTAGTAATCAGAAGAGCAAAAATAATCATTGTAGCTTTTGCCTACTTAAGTAGATGTCAGGGTTAATTTTTGAGATAGGGAAGCTTACAAAAGTTTTGGATGCAAAAATGTCAAGGCCAATTTGTACATTTTGTTTTCATCTGCTTTCTCTATAGCATCAGTTTTCAACCTTCCTAATGCTGCGACCTTTTCACACAGTTGTTCATGTTGTGGCAATCCCCAACCATAAATTTATTTTAGCTGTTACTTTGCAACTCTAATTTTGCTAGTGTTATGAATCATAATGTAACTATCTATGTTTTCTAATTGTCATGTACAATCCCTGTGAAAGGGTCCTTCGACCTGAGGGTTGTGGCCACAGGTTATCACCATTCTATGTTCTTCTGGATATCCTCTATGCCCCGAGAGATCGGTGATAACACAGAAAATCCAGAGTCAGTAACTATTGATTTGTTTATTACTATGACTCAGATGATGTTAAAGATAGTGAACACAGAGTTACAACTTAGCACAGGTGAATATTAACCTGACATGCCACTTTTATAGATAGCATCCATTCATGTGTTTAAAGTTAAATTGATACAAAAGAAATTCATGTTTCTGTTCATAGCTTGTTAGTCAATAATTTTCTAATACACTTAGTCAAAGCAGTCTTCTGCAAGTCAAATCTTATGAAGAAAAACACAATGTAAAGCACTGATTATGTAGTCACATGAAATCAAATGATGGATATATGGAGGTGAAGTACAATGTTCTTAATGATTATGAATATGTTAAAACTCTCCAGTAAATCAGTGTATCAGTGTATAAGGCATTTGTGGTAGGATGTCCACATTGAATCAATAGGGAGACAGAGGCAGGAGGATGGAGAGTTCAGGCTAACCTAGACTATAGAATAAGAAGGAAAAGAAAGAATTAAGAAAGGAGAGACAGAGACACACAGAGAGAAAGAAAGGAAGAAAGGAAGGAAGGAAGAAAAAAGAGAGAAAGAAAGAAAAGGAAGGAATGAAGGGGGAAGAAAAGAAAGAAAGGATTAGCCTGTAGCCTTTTTAAAATTTTTTTGTACTTCCTTTTTTTTATTAAAAATTTCTACCTCCTCCCCTCCTCCCATTTCCCTCCTCCTCTCCCCCTCTCCCTCCCTCTCCAGTCCTAAGAGCAGTCAGGGTTCCCTGCCCTGTGGGAATCCAAGGTAGCCTTTTTGGAATGGTACACAAAATTGGTAATCCCAGGCCCAAGACTACATATCATTAGCTCTTCTATAGATTTACCATAATTACTCAGAATAAGTTTTAAAACCTGAGCCCTTAATAAGTAGTTTTAAAATCTAAGCAATGCACTAGTAAATTTTGAATAAGTAGTATTGAACAATTGATCACTGTAGAAAATACTTTATAACTGTTATCTATACTTATGACAAATTCAGATCATGGCTGCCATTAACAGTCCCATTTTGTACATGGAACATCTGTGGTATGAAGGGCACCTAACAGGTGCAAGTTCACACATCTGGTAATTTGAGGATCTATGGTTCAAGCTCAGTCTTCCTGGCTTCACATCAATAATAGCATTAATTAGAGAAGCAGACACCCATATTAACACAAACTATTGGCCACAAATTCAGAGTTCTATTTCAGATGAGCACATTTCAGTTCAGAAGAGTAGAGATGTCAATTCTATCTATTTTGCTCTCTGATGGACATTCTCCATGTTTCTTTTAGTTACAAAGTTTTACACTTTTTTAATTTACAAAATTTTAGTACTTGAAATGAATTTTCAATGCATTAATAGTGATTGGCATTTACTCCTAACCTAGTGACAGCATAATATCGAAGTTCAAAGAAACAATTAATTAATTCAGGAGTGCACTAACCACATATAGTAACACCAATTCAAAAGCATTTGTAACAGGTTACTTTTTTCTTGACTAGACTATTATCACTTATCACTTCACTTTAGCTGAGATTTATGTCCAAAGCATAGAAAACTTTGATCTTGATATTTTTTTAGAGATCAAAGTTTCACACGTCACACTACTTTATAAGGTCTCCATACAACATATACTGTTCTCAAGTATTAAATTGGCACAAAAGAATACTTCTTCTCATATTGGGAAATGCAACTTAAATCTTCCAACACCCACAGCTGGAGGAAAATAAGCAAGCAATAGAGAAAAATGAAGCTGGTGTCCAACACAGTTCTCCTTTCTCCATATCCACTCCTATGTTACAAGAACTCCTGTGTGTGTGTTTGTGTGTGTGTGTGTGTGTGTGTGTGTGTGTGTGTGTGTAGGAAAGAAGGAGAGCCAAGGTTATTTTCTAGAGCATTTTTCTTCTTGCTAATGTTGCTTGTTAAATGATGGGGAATATATATTATTATCTTTCTAACTGAGGCTCAATTCATGTGTAAGGCTTCCAAGGAGGCACTGGAAACATCCTGTCACTTTATCCTGATAGCTACAGCCAACAGAATGCTTTTAAAGTCACATTATTTGGGCAGAAAAACTTCAGTTCTTCAGTTGTGAAATGAGCTAGAGAAGTGCTTTTCATCTAAAATAATGTATTTTGACCTTTTTGATATTGATTATTAAAACATAATTGTACATAAAATGGCACCTTTCTAACCCAAGTGATGTTCTTCCCTAACTCCCTTTCTCCTGCCCTTCCATGGGCTCTACATTTTTCCTTTTCTCTCCTCTTTCCACTGTGATGTAATTTACTGGAGAAATGTAGAGTTAATTAATCAATATAATGACTTAAGACTCTTACATAGAGTCATGCTTTCAGTTATTTAGTTTGAATTAAGTTCAGTATTGAAAGTAACCTGGTTACACAGCTATTTTTATTATGACCGTGCATAGACGATAATCATAATTAATTAGCTGAAAAAAGTTAAAATTCAGAGTTTATAGTTCTGAACTTTTAAGTATGTCAAGGGTGTTATAATTAAAATTTTGCTGGCCTGCTCTGTCACCTGGGTACTTTGTCTCTTTAAGAGACAAATCCCACCAACTCCTAATCTCCCCTTTCTGCCTAGGCAAGTGGATCTCAGGCCTCTTCTCTTTCTCTGCCTGGTCTTCTGAAGAGGCAGCTTTGCCTTCTCCTCATCCTCCCCCTCTTTTCTCTCTTTCTCTGTCTTTCTCTCCTCCTTATTCCATAATCCCTTACTCTTATACCCTTACAATACCTACTGAATAAATCCTATATACCCACGCTTTCTCTGCATGGTGTATCTGTCTGTCTCCTACCTGCCGCTATCCCCCATACCAGCAGGGGATCCTGTCAGGATTGCGCTTCATAAATCATAGCAAAGGGTACAGAATAGAAATTCTAATCCTCCCAGTTCCATCTCTTCTGAACCCTGTATTGTACCTAAAGTAAATTTTTACCAGCAAAGATATCAATAGGCATCCCATCATAAGTTCTATCTGTATCCAAAAATGCTTGAAAAATTTTACTTAAAATGAATCTAAAAAGTATTATCACAAAATCTGCTGACATCACTATATAGTCTGGTGAAGATCTACTGTAGGTTTCAAAAATCTAGTCAATTGGGAAAAAGTCTGTTAAATCTGAAAAAACTCTCATGGTCTCTCTCAATTTAGAAAGAGCCTAACCAGGTTTACAGCATTGATCCTTTGGTTTATTGGAAATATGGCCTGCATAAGAAAATAAGACCCAGCAGCACCCAGAGCAGAGCCACTAGTCACCTGTGAAGTACAATCTGTCCTGGACACCATTAACAGCCTGAAGCTTAGTCACAATCTCCCTAGATATATTTTCCATCATGGAAAGTCCATCTGTAAAACCAGAAAAAAGAGCAAATGGAGGTTCCTCACAGTCACCTTCCTATCTACTGATCTTCTTTTCAGTAGACTTCATATTTCATAAAGTATATTGTTTTCTAAGACTGTTTAAAAATGATATCTTCACATTATTTAATCTCAGTGTAACTGTTTTCATTTATTTACATGTGTGCACATGCATGTATATATGTGTAAAGGTTTGGGTGCTATAGCACACATGTGGAAATCACAGGTCAGCTTATGGGAATTCTTTCTCTTTTGTTTACTATGTCAGTTCCTGAGATTGATCTCAGATCAACAGGCTTTACTTTCACACACTGAACTGTTTCTTTATCCCAAAATATATCAACTAAAAAATGCTTAACTAGGACTTACATAGATTAGTTGGAGAACATTTTTTGTTTATTTATAGCATAACCGGCAATTTTTAAGAAGGATTGTGTCACAGATATGAAGGAAACAAAAAGGGTAGGGTGAGAACGATCATTTGCATAGTTATTAAAGGACAAATGTAATGAATAAAAAGAAGATATTTTAATATATGCATAAGCAAGAGAGTCAGGAGAAAAAGAGGCATTAAGAAGAAAGTAAGGGCATGGTTTCAGCTTTTCCTAGGATATCATTCTATATGACTTTCAGTTGTTATAAAATATGGACCAAAACAACTTGGAGGAAGAAAGGGTTTATTTGGTTTTTATGTTTAGATCACCACCCATTGTCAAGGGAAGCAAGGAAAGTCAGAACAGGAACTCAAGTAAAAACCTGGAGGCAGAAGTCAAAGCAGAGGCTATAGAAAAATGCTACTTACTGGCTCACTTTATGGTGGTCTAAGCTTGGTTTTTAATACTCCAGTACCATTGTCCAGGGGTAGTATCATCAAAGGTGCCCTGAGTCCTTACCTACATACCAATCATTAATAAAGAAAATGTTCCACACATACTCTTACAGGAAAATCTGATAGAGACAATTCTTTCAGTGAAGTTCCTGCTTCCCAATGACTCTAGTTTGAGTCAAGTTCACAAAACAAAAACAAAAACAAAAACAAAACAACTTATCCTGCACCATCAATAACAAAAAAAGTATTAGAATGATGTTGAAGTTTCAGAAGAGATCCTAGGAGGTTCGAAACACCAAAAGGGTAGACTGCCTGTTGTGGGAAGTTACAGACAGACAACAGAGACAAGCTTTGATTAAGCAGCTTTCCTTGTGGTGTCTTTCCATGGGCAGAATAGAATCTAAAAATACTTGTCAAATGCAGTTGTGTGTGCCTGTTATCCCAGCAATTCTACAATGAACCATGAGGCAGAGACAGGAGAAGCTTACATTTTATCCACTGAAATGTCTTGACATCCTTAGTATATTCTTGATTCTTAGTTAGAATATCTTCTTCCATCCTGACATTTTTGTTTAGTCGGTTGTTTTAGGAGCCCTGGGTTTTCAATGTAACCTGTTCATTCCTTGGCATCCTTATGTCAAGGTTATCTATTAGAGCAGCATATGTTACTGAGGAATCTATCTGACATTCAACCTAAACCTTTGGTCATGATACTGCTCTGTAATAAATGGATTTGGTTAAAGGTTTGTATTGGCCTGGCTCTACAATATTATTTTTAGCTATTTTCCCGAGCTATTTGCAAAAGATAAGGTGTGCATCTGCACACATAACAGTAGCCTGAGGGAAAAAGAAATGTGCTGCTTCTCACTAGTGTCCTTTCAATGAGATGCCAATCAAAATTTAGTCTATTTGTTCGAATCCATATTAATATTGAAATAAATATTAAGCTTTACAAAACTAAGGGACGCAATGGAGAGGCACAGAACAATCATTGATTTTGATCTCAGATTCAATATTATCTCTGACAAAGTGAAAAAAATCACTAAAAACAACAGCAAGCAAAGCACTTGCTGCTCAGGCCATTCTGGTAAAGCCCAGGGGAAGAGAGACTGGCAACTGTTCTTCTTAGCTGTTACCTTAGTATTCATATTTTGCAAATATAAAGCAGTTATTGTTTGAATTTTCCTCTCTTACAACCTAAGTTTGGCAGAAACCCTGTAGCATATTCTCAGGAAAAGGAAAAGAGGGAAAAAAACCTTAGACATTTCAACCATCTGCCAGATATACCTATCAAATTATTCATTTTTCAGGCTGCTTAAGGTTATTTAAATTCATAGCTTTTCAAACTACTGACAAGGTTTGCACACTGTGAAGAAAATGAATATTGTTAAGGGTTAAATGGACAGCTTCACACTTTAAATGCATTATAAATTCACCCCAGGCACTCTCCTACTGATTTTTCTTTTTATTATTTTATTTTACAATCAGAGACTCTTCATAATTGTGGAGCATGCTGACAATCTGCGTGACAACGGAAGGATTCAACCAAGGCTGACAGAGGGACAGGACAATAGCTGCATTATGCCTTTGAGGAAACACGCTTTCAGATAATTTCTAGATATATAAACAGGGTTCTCAGAAGCAAAGTTATGCAAGGGAAACCGCCGTGTGCCTTGTCCTGTGTGTGTACTCTACTTGCAATTTGTATGACTTGTCATAATGGCCTACCAGATTGCCTTCGCACGTGCTCATCATTAAAATCCAGGTTGTCTATCAAGAGGAATTTTCTCTCTGAATCAATACCTTAAGAGCCCTTGTGGCTAACTGTTCTGACAGACTCTTTCAAATTTTTAATGCTGAAAATAGTGTGGAGAAGGTAGAAGCTCCATTTCTCTGATTCCTTTTTATCACATTCTGTCAGTCCTCAATCAAGTTGCATAATTCAGAGATGCACAATTACCATCAGATGGGGTTCAAAGGGATGTTGACCTTTGATACACAAAGCCCTCTGGATTAATCCATGCTTTTCCAGGGAGATCCGCCTCCCTGCCCCCTTCATAGACCACAACAGTAATAAACACAAGACATTCAAAGTCCAAGAAACAATTTAGGACAGTGCTGGGGCCTCCACCCCCTGGTGGTCAAGAGGCTGTACTTCATTTTAGTTAGGTTTTATAAAATTGGTTCAGTAAAGGATTTAAAAGTATGTTAGTAAACTAACACAAGGTAACAAAAAATCTTAAAAACTTGGCATGTTTTCAAATAATTAAGTACAGTCCCAAAAGTTTATTCTAGGATGGTATAATGAACCAATGCCATCAGACATATTTGGCTTACAGATGATCTGAGTTTGTCTCAGCACTAAGGCCAGTTGCATAAGTTGTCCATGCGTTCACCTTTTCACTTGTTAAACAAACTTTTTCTTACACCTGGGTCATTTTACCATAATGGGAAGAATGATTATAATTGTGAACTAAAGTATGATTGCTGAGAGGATGACATTTGCTGCCTCAGCATAAAGGATACAGCGTAGCGACAGCTGCTCTTCAAAAATGATGTTGTGAACAGCTATGGCTAAAACTTTGTGACATTCTTACTCTGTGAGTTACAGGTATTGTAGATTTGCTGGTAGTTCATGAATTCAGACACAGAATTAGAAATTGCTTTGACTTTTTATTTTATCTCAAAATAAACACACACATACACACAAACACACAAATCATCAAGACCAGAATCTAAGTGAGCCCACAAATGTCTAATGCTAACATAGTGTCATGTTAAAAAAGATATTTCTGTATTTATTGTGAATTCATTAGATGCAAATATTCCAATTTGTATCAAATATGTGGTGTTAAATACCATTCGAATAAGATTACATAAAAATGATGGATGGTAGATATAAAACAGATATTGGGAAAGTGTGAGTATATTTGGCCACTTGTAGAGGTGTTAGAGTTTAGAGGGAATATAACTCACATACTGATGTGGCCACATGTCTTAAGTTTTAACTTTTGGATCCATGAGCCTATGAAACAAAAGATTCCCTAAATCAACAACATCTCTGTTCCTCATTTTGACATTTTCAAGGAAGGCAGAACAATAATTCCATACCCTTAAGGATGGCAGCAGTTATTACTATATGTAAAATAATTGATTGTATAAAAAGCAACACTAATAGCTAACCTTAGGTGTGTTTCCTTCATAAAACCTTTCTGATAAAAGTTTGGTGAAACATTCAAAATTTATAGAGATACTCCTGTGCCTTTGTGATAACCTTAGGTAAAGCAATAAGCTGAAAAGAGAGACTAGTAGGGTTTCCTATTTGTGGGATACTCTCTAAAGCAAAACACACCATTAATGAAAAATAATGGATTTTAGAGAAAGCAGTATGGTTCCTGTTTCTTGGCTCAGGAAAGCTTCTCTCAGTATCCGCCTCATGACCTAGCTGTGCCGCATGATGGGAAAGTAGACAAAACATGCTAGGGCAATGTGGCAGTCACAATGGAAACATGCAGAGTTCAAACCCCCAGCAAGTACCAGTGTTGGTTCACTTGGCTGAAAACATAGGCCAACTTTCCTCCCCGTGATAGAGGACTGCCTTGAGCAAAGAAAAGCACCATCTTAACAAAACGGAGAAAGTTTTAGAAATCTTTTTTTTAAAATCTAGAAAAAGAAGATAGAATTTCGTATGCAAATTTGATGTCTGGGGCACATAACCTAACTCCAGTTATAGATCTGAAAGGACAAGTTCAGAAGTCAGGTGGTCTGCATGTGGCTTCCCAACATTATGGGGAAGATCTATCAAATCCATTCCAGTTACAGAGACACAAGGCTAGAATAAACATGACGGAGGGCTGGAGGATGCTTGCTGTGAAAGTGGTGACATGAAACTGTGAGAAATTATGGGATTACCTGTTCTGGTTTTCTCTTCAAACAAATTTAAAATCTCAGCAGATGCAAATGATGAATATTACCAATGGACATGAGCACATTAAATGTTTCAGAAGGCAATTTGACGTCTCTTCTCTGCTGTTAAGCTTCTTTGGATCACTTGTTTCAATCTCCTTACTTTCCACACAGCTTTGAGAGGTACCACTATTTCCAAAACCCTGTGTGGTCCTCAGGTTCTCATTTCTATTCAGCATTTTGTTGGACTTGAAGGCTCCCTGTAATCCCTTCTTGCTACATAATTGTTTCCCTTCCTGTTACCCTTTCTACAAATTGTTACCTTTTAAAATTTTTGCCCTGTTCTTGTTTATACTATTGTGAAATTAAGTCCACACAAATTATTCATTTTTATGCTGCTACCCATTTTATATACATACATATATATACATACATATATATATATTCTACTAATATTTTAATTATCCCAATGCTTCAGTGCAGTGTGCCAGACCTTATTCAGATATTAAGTAATACAGCCCAATAAGTACAATCAGAAAAAGAGATTATTTTATCTAACAGATTGGAAAACTATTTCTCTCTTCTGAGAACCGATATAACATAAACAAAACGGAGAAGATCAAATATCTATTTTGAAATTGTTGTCATTACACAGGTGACACCCGAAGCAAGGAAAATCATTTTATGTTTCAGAAGATAATTCTGTGTGCCTGCTTTCTTTTCTTTGTGTAGGAAAATCTCTCTGAAGGTAAACATTTGAGGGTGAAGTTCAATAGAATTTGGAGTTTGCCTCATTTGGTGTCAGTTTGAAACTTTGGATTTCTAAATAAAATTGACAATGATATTTATAGAAACTTCACATTTCTCTCCCTTGGAGTAATAGCAGCAGGGGATAGAAGCATCCAACCAGGAACACAGAAAGAAAGGTCCCCTGATGTTTTGTGGTTCCAAAATGAAAATAATAGAAGATGAAAGCAAATCTTCACTTAGTCATGTTTGTGTTGTCTAATAATTATGCTCGAGGAGATAAAAATGCCCATTGGAGGAAACTTTAAATATTAGGTGGGTTTAGTCACGTCAGTGCAGGATTGGAAACACTTCTTCAAATGATTTCTTTTAGAAAACGTTCCCTCTTCCATCTTCCGAAACTAATTTGTGAGTCGGTTATTCGTTCCCTGCCAGTTTGTTAATTTGGTATTGACCAAGATTTTACAGTGCTTTGTGACATTCAAGGAAGATGCAGATGCATTTCTGCTTACGATGATGTTATATCCTGAAAAGCCCATAGTAAACTGAGAATGTATCTACTACAAACAATGCTCAGAATGCAATGGCCAGGATCATCCTTGTGGTTACCTGGGAATTTCCCTGGACCTGCAGCTCGAAGCACGCATGGGACCAAATTAGACCCTCTGCATGTGTTTGACATTTGTGAGGTTTGGTCTGTTTGTGGCGACCCTTGCAGTGGGACAAGGATCTATCCCTGATGTAGGAGCTGGCTTTTTGGAGCCCATTCCCTATAGTGGGATGCCTTGATCAGCCTTGATGCAGGGGAGAAGAGCTTTGTCCTACCTCAACTTGATATGCCAGACTTTGTTGCCCCCCCTTACCCTTTCTGAAGAGTGAGTCGGAGTAGTTTTGGGAGAGGTGGGAGGGAGTAGGAGGAGTGCATGGAGGGGAACTGTGGCTGGTATGTAAAATAAAATTAACAAATGAAAAATATAAAAAAGAAACAAACTGATACAGCAATGAGTAAAGTAAGAAAAATTATCTCATACCTAACAAAAATGAAGAAAAGATTAAAAATTGACATGGTGTGGTATAACCACTTCTGACGTAAGGTTGGTTGTTACTACTGAAGAACAATAAAGTTTTCTGCATCAATAGTAACTATAAAACAGATGGCAATAGCCTTGTAACCAGAGCTGTGGCGTTTCAGTTGTTAACCCCTTGTGATCACATGGCTGTTTGTGAGAAGGGACTGACTGTCGCTAAGTAGCATCTTAAGAGATTATGGCTCAAAGGTAGTTAGACTGTGAAAAGAACAAAACACAAAATTTGAAGGAAAGTTTCTATTGAACGCATATTGCTTTGATAGTACATAAACTGAAAAGATAGATTCGAGTAATAATAAGTCAAAAAACATTTGTACTATAGAAGACACAAGAAAATGTATATTTGTCGATAAACGAAAGACAATATATTCTTTTGTTTGTTTCCTAAGTAGTTAGCATACTGTTGCTTTACAAATTGGCTGCTGAATTTTGCTCATATAATGAGCAGTATCAGTCTGATAAGAGAAAGAATGTAGGTATGATATGTGAGAAAGCCTTCTGATAAAATTCATGATATAGGATAAGGGCAATTGCTGTGATAAAACACTATGACCAAAGCCATTCATAGAAGGAATACTTTATTTGAGCTTACAGTTCAGAGAGATACGAGTCTATCATGACAGAGAAACTGCGGTTTCAAGCAGTAGGCACAGCAGCACAAAAGACCAAAAGGTGGGTTGCAATTCCAAATTCAAGCGGAAGCCGAGAGATGGAACCAGAACTACCGGCAAGGTTTACATTCTCAAAGTCAAAACTGCATCTCCAAAATCTCCCTGAGCAGCCTTGCCAACCAAGGACCAATTGTTCAAACACTGGAACGTATGGGGGACATTTTTCATTTAGATCCTCACAGACAGATAGTTCAGTTTCTTGACAGAGGACATCAAGGAAGGCTAAATACAGCTGAGTTGTTCTACTGGAGGAGGGTGACTTACAGTTGATGTTAAAAATACAAAGCAGCCCCCTGCTGGAGGAGACTGTGATAGGTATTTTGTGTTATGATACACATCAACAAGTCTTTACAAAGCTGAAGGTTGATGTCTGGATAGATGGCTCAAGTACTTGTTGCTCTTGGAGAGATCATGGCTCTAGATTCTCGTACTAACAACAGTCTGTAACTTTGGTTCTAGGATATCCTATGTCTTTTTTTCTGGTGTCTGTGGGCACCAGGCATACACATTTTGCTGTATATGCAGTGTGTACTTTAAATTTCCATCCTGGTGGCGTTTTCACTACAGATGTAACACTCAGCATAGGGCCCTTCATTTGTTTTTGTTCTGTTGAAACTGAGACTCTGTAGACAAGGCTGTCTTTGAGCTTACAATGATCCAACTACCTCTGCCTTTTGAGTCCTGGGTTTAAGGGCACACACAACCACACCTGTACTGTACTTAAAGTTTGGTAGGGAGGTAGACTCAGAGTTAACTGCTCTTATCACAAAATAAAATACAGAAATAAAAGAAGAAAATAACGGCAAACTATGCATCTGGAGGCTAAAGATTCTCTCCCCTCAATAGGGAAATGGTCTTCCTTTCCATAAGGGTACATTCACAACAGCTAACACAAAGCAACGTTCTGCAATGTACTTGAGATACAGTTGCCTGGACTTGACTTTTTCACTTTGTATTTCATTTCTTCATAGTTAAAAGAAAATCAAGACTAGGTAGATTTGGATGACTTCATTTTATAAATAGTAACAGAGGTAAGGGTATCCTCAGCCTAAGTTATAGTTTTTAGCTCCTTGAATGGGACACAACTGATGTCCATTCTTCTGTATAAGCAGACCTCTTAGATACCATAACTCAACAGTGTTGGAGTACTTGTCACTCTTCATGGTACTTCGACCTATTCGTTTCTGTGATTTTGCTGTAATGCAGCAAGTTTCTTGAGTTCCCCAAGGAATTTCACAAACAGGTGAGAAAGGGCTATGGACCTTTGTGCTTTATTTCATCTGCAGAGCATTGATAAAAGATTGTTAAGATCTATTAAAACATATATTTGTAAATAAGTTTCATTTGACTTATATTTATATATGTTTTCATTTTACGTAACAAATACTGTAATGAAAAACTGGATCACATTTTATAATATGGTAGGAGTTAATACTTAGGCTTTTTACAGATTTTATTGGCTAATGTCTTGGACTGAAAGCCAGATTCCCTTCAGGAGGACAGATAATCTGTTCCATGATTGGTGACTCAACATGAGTTGCCATTCAGTAATAAATTCTTTTGCCCTGTTGCCCTGCGCTGGCGCTTATTCCTTCCCTATAGGTATGGAGGGACTTATCAAATTGGTTACCTGGGAAATATCTGAGGCATGTGTCACATAGACCCTCTGCCCTTCAGAACTAGGACAATAGGAGTGCTTTGCTCAGCTTCTGTTTCTTGTAACCTCCTTGGGGTAAGGGCACTCCTTAGGAAGGCCTTAGGTGATCCAGCCAGCCTGTCAGAAACAACTATGTCTATCTGATGAGAGGATCTTTAATTAGACCAGGAAAGTGGCCCCAAAGCTAAGTGACAGTCTTCAGTACTAACTTCAACATTCCGTTGCCCATGCTGGGAGATTTTTAGAATGAAAAAGGGTAATAATCAGAATGAAGAGGGCTAATTATCAATCTAGCAACCCTAAATTACAACAATATCTGGAAATAAAACAACATAATCCTAGATTTAACACAGCTATGTATTGAATTCTTTGTGATTTGCTCTTTTGGCTTTTTTGCTCATCTGACTCAGTCTTTTTCATATAAAAAGCAGTGTTATATTTGGACCATTTCAGACTCTAAAACTGGTAATTTCTTGCAGTCATGTAGCTTTTCAAATCAATATAGTCATAAAATAGGATCTATTTCAGTCAGTGTAAAAAAACATATCTGAGAGATTATACACAAAATTGTCAATATTATTTTTTCATAGGGTATGTTTTTTAAGCTAATTAAAGTATATTTATATGTATACACTACTTAAACATATATACATATATGTTCATATGTAAGGGAAAGAGCTTGGATTTGAATGTTTGACTGTATTTCTTTGTAATCAAGAAAATTAAAAAATAAAGCCGTCTGCAAAGTGTGCTTATTAACAATAGTCTTTCATCATCTCATTTAATCCTATTAACATTACATTAAATGACCTTTATTAGTTCTATTTTATTAATGAGACTACAGGACCAAAAATATTATGGCCCTGAAAAGGTAAAGCCAGAGTTTGAACTTGGGCATATTTGGGTCCATCGTCCATATGGTTAATGTGGTACTATGCTGCCTTCGTCTTCTGCTCACGGAGGCTGATAATTAAGTTGGGAATTGATGGCTCATTTCTCATTTTCCTCTATGTAATATGACTGGTTCACGTGTGAAGATAAGTGCACCTGAGCTCAGTTTTCAGATCAGCAGTGTGCATTCATTTCTAATTAGCAAGAATTTCTGCTGTTGTATTTCATGGTCGTAGAACTATTTCCTCATATCTAACAGCTATGCATCTTTCTCACTGGGAATCCTATCACTGGGTTTGGCTATCTTTCCTTTTATACAGTCTTTATATGATTGATTTAAATATCTTATGTACAGCATTCTGCATATTTCAGCACCTATCACTTTTGTAAAACTCAGCACATTTTCTGCTGTTTTTATTTACTTTCATAACTTACTGTTGACTCAAATAAATGTGTGGAAGTATATAAGTGCAAGATTGATTAAGGGCAGTGCTCTCTATTAAACTCTATGGGGACAATTAGAATTAAATTTTGTACAAAATCTGTTTTCCATATAATAACTTATTTCTCTCTCACAGAAAATTTATGTCTGTCAAAAATAAGAAATTATGAATGAATCAATCCTAGGGAGGGAAAGAGCAAATACCCATGGAAAGAACATGTGAATTTTTACCCATAAAACAAGCATTCTTCATTAAGCCTTAGTGTCCTTAGTTTTAAAAATCGATGGCGTTCTTGAAAAATAAAGCCACTACAGGAAAACAGGCCTTGGTTTTTAGAAATCATTGGTTTAAAAAGCATTTTAGTCAGTGTAAGATCACTTTTTATTTGGGAGTTGATTTAGGACATTGACCCTGCCCTGAGAATACGTTGAGCAGTGAATATTTTTGAGAGTATGGACGCCAAAAGCCTGGTGAGTACAAATGAGGGTGAAGGAATAAAAGGCTGCAATGATGAGTGGAGGATGCCTGTGGGTGGAGGATGCTAGAGAGGCCTTTCTGGTCTACCCAGGGACATTATTATTGTTTAGTTAGTCTACACTTTATTTCTTTTACTATGAAGTTAAGGCAATAATAAAGAATCCAGTACATCTTGTAGGGCACCTTTAAAGAAAATAAAATCATATTTGAAAGACCCTTTCATATTCAGCATGTGACTGTTCTGACATTAATAAAGTTTTAGAAGCAGAAATAAGAAATATTAACGACCCCCAAATTTAATAAATTTGATAGACTTACATGTCACATATTACTATACATAAACATCTCTTTTAAAAATCAAAATATGTTTTAAAGAATCACAGGAAGAGACTGAAAACCAAAGACTAAATATGGCCATTATGCTTGGAAATATTAATGTCCTTTAAGTGGTAGTCTATTTACTAAGTAAACTTCTAGTGATTACCAATGCTAACACTAAGACAGATGATACATCCAAGATAGCTATGTATTAGCTGATTGAAAAATGCAAGCATCAGTGTTGAGAACTTAGTTCAATGCTAGAGTGCTTGCCTAGCAAGCACAAGGCCCTTGTTTCGGTCCTTAGCAAAAGAGGAGGGGGGCAACGAAGAGAGAAAGAGAAAATCTAAGCATCAATTTGTGAAGGGAAGAAGGAGAAGTGCTAAGACTGCTCTAGATAAACGTTAACTAAATTCATTTCCAAAATGAGGCTACTTGGAAAAGAAACTGATATAGTAGTTTCCTCATGTGTATTTCCCATTATCAGAGAAACTAAACTTTACTTGTTCAGTATAAAACATGCATTAATTTAATATAATGAAGACTTACCCATTGCCAAACATCTAAAGATTTGCAAATATTTTGGCATTATGTGCTACGGAGCAATGATTCTCAGAAACTGGTCAAAATGGTTTGTGCTTTTTCTGTTTGTTTGTTTTTGACTTTTACTGGAACAACATTGACGTTTGTTATTTAGCATTTTTTAAAAATATGAATAAAAAATGAAAGCACACTTATTCTCAGAGCATTTTAGTTTAGTCTCAGATCTCAACTTTAAAAAGAACCTTGACATAAAAATTATATTAATAATTCATGGACTATATTAATGGCTGAGTTAAAACTTTAACAAGTTGGTTTTACAAAACTGTCAAAAATGTAACAGCCCTGCCTTCTCTAATTCTGACTGCCTCTGATGAAGCGTAGGGAAATGCCTTATTGGTGTGCAGTGTTACCAATTATCTGACAAAACCAAAGTGTATCTTCAGCTAATCAGAAATAAGAGTGCAGAATTAAATCTCCTGTGTGAAACTCATCATTTACATATTTATGACTCAAAAATGATAATAAGGCTAATGAGAAACTCACACACTGCCTTTAAAAGTCAAGCCAATCTTATAGTTAATTTCCCACAGACAAAGCTTCTGATATGTGGCTGTTGAAAGATGCTGTCCATTGATGACAGCTGAGTTTAACTAAACATTAAAATTATTTGTGTTAACATACCTGTACATAGTAATATGCAGATTTATTTTGAAACAATCACCAAATAAAGAATGAAATAAAAAGGAAAAGAAATGCATGTAAGACAAATTTATAAATACATAATGCAATGGGAGAATGACAATGACATTCATGCATACAGTTACACATTTCACCCCAATACTGCTTTGCATGTTTCTGGGAGTGCTAGTGAATAGGTGTCAAACACAACTGTGCAGTGGGCTCAGGGATGAGTATTATTACATACACATATGTGAGTTGAGGCAGGATCTTGTATGCTATGATTATAGTCATCAAGTGGCACTATCACTGGAGACAAGGCAATTGATTGTGTTCACTCCTGTGGCATTATTAGCTAAATCCCACGTCTTGCCTCACCATGAAATGCATGTGTCATTGGTTTGCTGATGCTAGCAGCAGATGAAGATTTCCATGCATAAAGTGAATTTTAGTTTCCTGTGGGTATTGTCATTTTTACAAACATTTTGGGTAGTGAGGCCCTGTTCCAGAACTTATTTTCAGAGTACATGCTTTTGGTATTTTTGTTTGTTTGTTTGTTTTTGTTTTTAACCTGCTGAAGTATTGTTAAGCAAAGTCAGTCTGGATTGACAAGTTTTCATGCATAAAGGTGTAGTAATTATATTTTGACTTATTTTTGTGTGACTTCCTATGAATTGTTCTTTTACTGGGAAGTATGTTGCTGGGAAGAGAAGGGTGAAGAAGACTTGACATGGTATGTTCATTTGTCATGCTGTGTGATGCTTTGCTGTTATAAAGATTATTATGATGATGATAGAGCAGTAATAGCAACAAGAGAACCGCCTAAAGAAACTATAATATCCAATGTAATCATTGGAAGGTTTGAGAGCAACCATAGCTTTGGAAAATAAAATTGTGGGGCTAGGGATGGAAATAGAAAACACTATACTAAGTGAGGTAACCCATACCCAAAACGATGAATATGGTAGGTACTCACTTATTAGTGGATTCTAGCCATAAATAAAGGTCNATTGTTTGTAATAGCCAGAACCTGGAAACAACCCAGATGCCTCTCAATAGAAGAATGGATAAAGAAAGTGTGGAATATATATATGCATTGGAATACTACTCAGCGGTTAAAAACAACGACATCTTGAATTTTGCATGCAAATGGAGCGAAATAGAAAACACTATTCTAAGTGAGGTAACCCATACCCAAAAAAAGATGAATATGGTATGTCCTCACCTATTAGTGTATTCTAGCTGTAAATGAAGGTCATTGAGCCTATAATTCATGATCCTAGAAAAGCTAAATAGGAAGGTGAACCCAAAGAAAAACCCATAGTTATCCTCCTGGATATCGGAAGAAGGCAAGATTGCTAGGCAAAAGTTAGGAGCTTGGGGGTGGGGTCGGGTGGATGTTAGGGGAGAGGGAGAGAGAGAAATGACAATGGGAGGATGGGGAGAGCTTGGGTTGTTGGGATGGTTGGGATAGAGGAAGGTTGGTTATGGGAGCAGGGAAGTAGGCATCTTAATTAAGGGACCAATTTTTAGGTTTGGCAGTAGTCTTGACTCTAGAGGGGATCCCAGGTTTCCAAGGAGATGGCCCAGCTTGTTC